>JAVUNC010000056.1:0-155210 GCA_032173965.1 Sitta carolinensis | reverse complement strand
AGCTTGCCCGAGGCCTTGATCAGGGCCCCGCCCTCGTAGCACCGCTGGGCAGCTTCGGGACTCCTGGGGACAGGGACGGGGACAGGGACAGGGACATGTCACCGACAGGGACACCTCCATGTCACCGTGTCACCAACAGGACGTGTGTGTCCCCCCCCAGCTCCATGTCCCCTGTCCCTGCCTTGTCCCTCCATGTCCCTGTCCCCTTGTCCCTCCATGTCCCCAAGTCCCACAGCCCTTTAACCCCTCCCTGTCCCCATGTCCCCTTCCTGTCCCCACATTCCAGAAGCTTCCACCCTTCAAACTCTTTCACACCCTCCCAGTGTCCCCATACTCCCATGCCCCCAGTGTCCCCAATGCCCCCAGTATCTCCATGTCCCCCCACGTCCCCTGTACCCCCCATGTCCCCATGTCCCCAGTTTCCCCCAGTGTCCCCATGCCCCCTGTGCCCCCCATGTCCCCATGTCCCCAGTTTCCCCCAGAGTCCCCATGCCCCCCACATCCCCCTGGTGTCCCCAGTGTCCCCATGCCCCCATTGTCCCCATGTCCCCAGTTTCCCCCAGTGTCCCCATGTCCCCATGCCCCCACGTCCCCCTGGTGTCCCCACGTGCCCCTGGTGTCCCCATGTCCCCAGTTTCCCCCAGTGTCCCCATGCCCCCCACATCCCCCTGGTGTCCCCATTGTCCCCATGTCCCCAGTGTCCCCATGCCCCCTGTGCCCCCCATGTCCCCAGTGTCCCCATTTCCCCCAGTGTCCCCATGCCCCCCACGTCCCCCTGGTGTCCCCACGTGCCCCTGGTGTCCCCATGTCCCCATTGTCCCATGTCCCAGTGTCCCCATGCCCCCTGTGCCCCCCATGTCCCCAGTGTCCCCTTTTCCCCCAGTGTCCCCATGCCCCCCACGTCCCCCTGGTGTCCCCATTGTCCCCAGTGTCCCCATGCCCCCCACATCCCCCTGGTGTCCCCATTGTCCCCAGTTTCCCCAGTGTCCCCATGCCCCCTGTGCCCCCCATGTCCCCAGTGTCCCCTTTTCCCCCAGTGTCCCCATGCCCCCCACGTCCCCCTGGTGTCCCCACGTGCCCCTGGTGTCCCCATGTCCCCAGTGTCCCCATGCCCCCCACATCCCCCTGGTGTCCCCAGTGTCCCCATGTCCCCAGTGTCCCCATGCCCCCTGTGCCCCCCATGTCCCCAGTGTCCCCATTTCCCCCAGTGTCCCCATGCCCCCCACGTCCCCCTGGTGTCCCCATTGTCCCCAGTGTCCCCATGCCCCCCACATCCCCCTGGTGTCCCCATTGTCCCCATGTCCCCAGTGTCCCCATGCCCCCCACATCCCCCTGGTGTCCCCATTGTCCCCAGTGTCCCCATGCCCCCCACATCCCCCTGGTGTCCCCATTGTCCCCAGTTTCCCCCAGTGTCCCCATGCCCCCTGTGCCCCCCATGTCCCCAGTGTCCCCTTTTCCCCCAGTGCCCCCATGCCCCCCACGTCCCCCCGGTGTCCCCGTTGTCCCCATGTCCCCACCATGGCAGCCACGGGGAACAGGTAGGGGTGGTTGCAGCACTTCTTGAGGTCCATCATGATGTTGAGCAGCGACACCTGGTTGCCGCCGCCCCGCGAGTTGAGCGCCTCGAAGTTGCGGGTCAGGATGTACTTGTAGTACTTCCTGCGGGGACAGCGGTGCCACCACCCGCCCTGGGGACCCTGGCAGGGCTGGCAGGGCTGGGGACAAGCCCGGGCACAGGGGACAGGGCCTACTTCTGCATGGGGCTGAGCTCCACGCGCACGATGAGCTCGGTCTTGGCCGGCATGTTCTTGAAGACGTCGGCCTTGAGGCGCCGCAGCATGTGGGGGCCCAGCAGGTCGTGCAGCTTCTTGATCTGGTCCTCCTTGGAGATGTCGGCAAACTCCTCCAGGAAGCCCTCCAGGTTGCTGGGGATGGGGGGACACGGTGAGCTTGGGGATGGTGGGGGCACCAGGGGGGCTTGGGGACACCAGGGACATGGAGATGTGGTGGGACATGGTGGAGCTTGGGGACAATGGGGACACCAGGGACATGGAGATGTGGTGGGACATGGTGGAGCTTGGGGACAATGGGGACACCAGGGGGGCTTGAGGACACCAGGGACATGGGGATGTGGTGGGACATGGTGGAGCTTGGGGACAATGGGGACACCAGGGACATGGAGATGTGGTGGGACATGGTGGAGCTTGGGGACAATGGGGACACCAGGGGGGCTTGAGGACACCAGGGACATGGGATGTGGTGGGACATGGTGGAGCTTGGGGACAATGGGACACCAGGGGGGCTTGGTAGCTCTTGGGGACACCAGGGACATGGAGATGTGGTGGGACATGGGGACACAGTGGGACGCTGGGACATGGGGACACAGTGGGACATGGTGGGGACACAGGAACCCCTCCAGGTTGACAGCTGACTCAGGACAGGAGGTGACTCAGGTGGCCCAGGTGACCCAGACAGGTGACCCAGACAGGTGGCTCAGGTGACAGGAGGTGACCCAGGTGACCCAGACAGGTGACCCAGACAGGTGGCCCAGGTGACAGGAGGTGGCCCAGGTGACCCAGGTGAGAGGAGGGCACGCACTTGAAGCGCTCAGGTGTGAGGAAGTTGAGCAGGTGGAACAGCTCCTCCAGGTTGTTCTGCAGCGGCGTCCCCGTCAGCAGCAGCTTGTGCTCGATCTTGTACCCGTTCAGCACCCGGAAAAACTGCAGGGACACCCCAAAATCCATGGGGACACCCCAAAACCCACTGGGACACCCCAAAACACACCGGGGTCACCCTAAAACACGTCAGGGACACCTCAAATCCACTGGGGTCACCCCAAAACTCACAGGGACTGGTTTGTTTTTGAGCCCCTGGGCCTCGTCCACCACCAGGCAGGTCCCAGCATTTCCCCCAGCCCCACCCAGGGGTTTTGGGGTGCCCCCCACCCCCAGCCCGGGGTTTTGGGGTGCCCCCCACCTTGGACTGGTTGTTTTTGAGGCGGTGGGCCTCGTCCACCACCAGGCAGGCCCAGCGGATGGAGCCCAGCGCCGCCTGGTCGATGGTGATGAGCTCGTAGGACGTCAGCAGCACGTGGAACTTCACCTGGGCCTCGCGCTGGGGAGGGCAGGGCAGGGGCTCAGCGGGACCCCAAACCCACCCAGAGCCCCCCCGGGACCCCAAAACACGGAGAAAGCCAACCCAGAACCCTCAGAACCATCCCAGAACCCCAAAATGTGGAAAAACCTCACACAGAACCATCCCAGAACACGGATAAACCCAACCTAGAACCCTCAGGACCATCCCAGAACCCCAAAACGTGGAAGAGCCCAACCCAGAACCCCAAAACATGGATAAACCCAACCCAGAACCCTCAGAACCATCCCAGAACCCCACAATGTGGAAAAACCCCACACAGAACCATCCCAGAACCCCACAACGTGGAAAAACCCCACACAGAACCCCCAGAACCATCCTAGAACCCCAAAACGTGGAAAAACCCAACCCAGAACCCCAAAACCCCATCCCACCTGGGACCCTGACACCCAGGTGTCCCAGGTGCCACCCCCTGTCCCCAGGTGTCCCAGGTGCCACCCCCTGTCCCCAGGTGCCATTCCCCATCCCCAGGTATCCCCAGGTGCCACCCCCAGGTGTCCCAGGTGCCACCCCCTGTCCCCAGGTGTACCCAGGTGCCACCCCCAGGTGTCCCAGGTGCCACCCCCTGTCCCCAGGTGTGCCCAGGTGCCACCCCCAGGTGTCCCAGGTGCCATTCCCCGTCCCCAGGTGTCCCAGGTGCCACCCCCAGGTGTCCCAGGTGTGCCCAGGTGCCACCCCCAGGTGTCCCAGGTGCCCCCACCTTCATCTTGAAGGCCTTCTTGCCGCCCTTCATGGCGTTGTCGTCGAAGGAGAACTCGTTCTCGCGGATGATGGCCCTGCTGTCCTTGTCCCCCGTGTAGGTGACCACGTAGAACGCCGGCGCCCACATCTGGAACTCGCGCTCCCAGTTGATGATGGTGGAGAGCGGCGCGCTGACGAGGAACGGGCCCTTGGTGTGGCCCTGGGGGACAGCGTGTCACACCTTGGGGACACCCTGGGGACACCCTGGGGACACCCTGGGGACACAGGGACACACCCTGGGGACATGGGGACACGGGGACAGGCCCTGGGGGACAGCGTGTCACACCTTGGGGACACCCTGGGGACACCCTGGGGACACAGGGACACACCCTGGGGACATGGGGACACGGGGACAGGCCCTGGGGACACGGGGACACACCCTAGGGATGCACCCTGGGCATTGTGTCACACCTTGGGGACACTGTGGCCCACATGGCTGACTCCAGTGACCAGGTGAGTGCCCCCAAACCCTCCCAGGTGAGTGCCCCCACCCTCTCCCAGGTGAGTGCCCCCAAACCCTCCCAGGTGCCCCCAACCCCTCTCAGGCACCCCCAACCCCTCCCAGGTGCTCCCAAACCCTCTCAGGTGAGTGACCCCAAACCCTCCCAGGTGCCCCCAACCCCTCCCAGGTGCCCCAGCAGGTGCCTCCAGGCTCACATGGGTGACCCCAGTGACCAGGTGAGTGCCCCCCAACCCCTCCCAGGTGCCTCCAACCCCTCCCAGGTGCCCCAGCAGGTGCCTCCAGGCTCACATGGGTGACCCCAGTGACCAGGTGAGTGCCCCCAACCCCTCCCAGGTGCCCCCAACCCCTCCCAGGTGCCCCAGCAGGTGCCTCCAGGCTCACATGGGTGACCCCAGTGACCAGGTGAGTGCCCCCCAACCCCTCCCAGGTGCCCCCAACCTCTCCCAGGTGCCCCAGCAGGTGCCTCCAGGCTCACATGGGTGACCCAGTGACCAGGTGAGTGCCCCCAACCCCTCCCAGGTGCCCCCCAGCCTCACCTCCTTGTAGAGGGAGTAGAGGAACACGATGGTCTGGATGGTCTTGCCCAGCCCCATCTCGTCGGCCAGGATGGTGTCGGTGCTCTGCGCCCACGAGAAGCGCAGCCAGTTCAGCCCCTCCAGCTGGTACAGGTGCAGCGTCCCACCTGTGGCCGTGATGAAGCGCGGCTGCGTCTCGTACTTCACCGTGGGCTGCGGGGACAGGGCTGTCACCACCCGGGGACACGGCACCCCAAAACCCCCAGGGGGGCGGCAGGGACGTGGAGGGGTCGGGAGGATCAGGTTTGGGGGGATTCAGGTGTTTAGAGCACCCCAAAACTCCCAGGGGGTCGGCAGGGACGTGGAGGGGTCAGGGGTATCAGGGAGGATCAGGTTTGGGGGGATTCAGGTGTTCAGGGCACCCCAAAACCCCCAGGGAGCGTGGAGGGGTCAGGGATCAGGTTTGGGGGATTCAGGTGTTCAGGCACCCAAAACCCAGGGGCGCAGGGAGTGGAGGGTCGGGGGATCAGGTTTGGGGGGATTCAGGTGTTCAGGGCACCCAAAACCCCCAGGGGGCGGCAGGGACGTGGAGGGGTCAGGGGGGATCAGGTTGGGGGGATTCAGGTGTTCAGGGACCCCAAAACTCCCAGGGGTTCGGCAGGGACGTGGAGGGGTCGGGAGCTCAGGTGGGATCAGGTGTGTTGGGGAGATCAGGTTTGGGGTCCCCCAGGGTTTGGGGTCCCCCCGGGTCTGGGGTCCCCCCAGGGTTTGGGGTCCCTGGGTCTGGGGTCCCCCCAGGCGTCTGGGGTCCCCCTGGGTTTGGGGTCCCCCGGGGTCTGGGGTCCCCCAGATTGGGGTCCTGGGTTTGGGGTCCCCCCGGGGTCTGGGGTCCCCCCAGCTTTGGGGTCCTGGGTTTGGGGTCCCCCCGGGGTCTGGGGTCCCCCCAGTTTGGGGTCCTGGGTTTGGGGTCCCCCCGGGGTCTGGGGTCCCCCCAGCTTTGGGGTCCTGGGTTTGGGGTCCCCCCCGGGGTCTGGGGTCCCCCCAGGTTTGGGGTCCCTGGGTCTGGGGTCCCCCCGGGGTCTGGGGTCCCCCCAGGTTTGGGGTCACTCACGTCGTTGGTGGGGGAGTCCGGGGGTCCCTCCCCGGCGTCTCCTTCTTCTTCTTCTTGTAACGCCGGGGCTGGGCTGGGTCCTCCCCCATGAACACCTCCCTGGGGACACCGGGACACGAGGGGACATCAGGGGACACCAGGAGACATCAGGGACATGAGGGACATCAGGAGACACGAGGGGACACCAGGGGACACCAGGGGACACGAGGGGACACCAGGGGACATCAGGGACACGAGGGGACATCAGGGGACACCAGGGGACATGAGGGACATCAGGAGACACGAGGGGATATGAGGGGACACGAGGGACACCAGGGGACACGAGGGGACATCAGGGGACATCAGGGACACGAGGGGACATCAGGGGACACCAGGGGACATGAGGGACACGAGGGGACATCAGGGGACACCAGGGGACATCAGGGGACACCAGGGGACATGAGGCACATCAGGAGACACGAGGGGATATGAGGGGACACGAGGGACACCAGGGACACGAGGGGACATCAGGGCACACCAGGACACATGAGGGGACATCAGGGCACACCAGGGGACACCAGGGAACATCAGGGGACATGAGGGACACCAGGGGACACCAGATGGAGACAGGAGATGAGCAGGACCGAGGGACACAGGGTGACAGGGACACAGGGTGACAGGGACATGGGGATGTGGAATGGGGACAGGAGGCACACACGGGGTGACACGGGGACACCGTGGGACAATGCTGTGGTGGGTGGCCCTGTGTCCCCCTGTCCCCTCCATGGCCCCGTGTCCTCCCACGCCTCTCCCATGTCCCCAGTGTGCCCAGTGTCCCCCTGTCCCCAGTGTCCCCAGCGTCCCTGATGTCCCCAGTGTCTGCAGTGCCCCCCTGTCCCCAGTGTCCCCAGTGTCCCCAGAGCCTCACCGGTGTTTCCAGTAGGCACAGCCCTGTATCCCCTGATGTCCCCAGTGTCCCCAGTGTCCCCAGAGCCTCACCGGTGTTTCCAGTAGGCACAGCCCTGTATCCCCTGATGTCCCCAGTGTCCCCATGTCCCCAGTGTCCCCAGAGCCTCACCGGTGTTTCCAGTAGGCACAGCCCTGTATCCCCTGATGTCCCCTGATGTCCCCTGATGTCCCCAGTGTCCCCAGTGTCCCCAGAGCCTCACCGGTGTTTCCAGTAGGCACAGCCCTGTATCCCCTGATGTCCCCTGATGTCCCCAGTGTCCCCATGTCCCCAGTGTCCCCAGAGCCTCACCGGTGTTTCCAGTAGGCCAGCTTGTGCAGGTCGTAGTCGGGGATGGGCATCTCGTCCTCCTCCCAGGTGGCCTGGTCGTAGGGCAGGTCCCGCCACTTCACCAGGTAGTGGTACTGCCCCTTCCGGTCCACGCTGCGCGGCACCGCGTCACCGGGGGCACGGGGACACCCCGGGGACAGGGGGACACCCCGGGGACACCCCGGGGACAGGGGAGACACCCCGGGGACACCCCAGGGCAGGGGGACACCCATGGGCACCGCGTCACCGGGGGCACGGGGGACAGCCCAGGGACAAGGGGGACACCCCGGGACACCCCAAGGTACGGGGACACCCTGGGGACAATGGAGACACCCCGGGGACACCCCAGGGACAGGGGGGACACGGGGGACACCCCGGAGACACCCCAGGGACACCCCGGGATACCCCAGGGCAGGGGACAACCCCGGGGACAATGGAGACACCCCAGGGACACCCCAGGGACACCCCAGGGCAAGGGACGACACCCCGGGGACAATGGAGACACCCAGGGACACCCCGGGATACCCCAGGGCAGGGGACACCCCGGGGACAATGGAGACACCCCAGGGACACCCCGGGACGCCCCAGGGCAGGGGTCACCTGGGGCCAGGGAGGGGACACAGAACGTAACCGAGGCCACTCGGGGACAAAGGGACATGGAGGTGACAGCCCGGGGTCACCTGGGGACAGGGGGTCACCCGGGGACACACGGAGGGGACACAGGGTCACCTGAGGACAGGGACACCCTGCTGTCCCCCCGTCCCCGGGGGATTTGGGGGTGCCCTGGGGATCTGGGGGGACTTGGGGGTGCCCTGGGGATTCAGGGGTGCCCTGAGGGGTCCCCGGGGGGATTTTGGGGTTCCCTGTGGATTCAGGGGTGCTCTGGGGGGTCCCCAGCAGGGTCTGGAGGATCCCTGTGGATTCGGAGGTGCCCCGGGGGATCCCCAGCAGGATTTTAGGGTCTCCAGCAGGATTTTGGGGTTCCCTATGGATTCGGGGGGGCCCCGGGGGGCCCCCAGCGGGCTCGGGGGATCCCTGTGGATTCAGGGGTTCCCTGTGGATTCGGGGGTGCCCTGAGGGGTCCTCAGCAGGCTCGGGGGGATCCCTGTGGATTCGGGGGTGCCCCGGGGGTCCCCAGCAGGATTTTAGGGTCCCCAGCAGGATTTTGGGGTTCCCTATGGATTTGGAGGTGCCCCGGGAGTCCCCAGCAGGATTTTAGGGTCCCCAGCAGGATTCAGGGGTTCCCTGTGGATTCGGGGGTGCCCCGGGGGGTCCCCAGTAGGATTCAGGGGTTCCCTGTGGATTCAGGGGTGCCCCGGGGGATCCCTGTGGATTCAGGGGTTCCCTGTGGATTCGGGGGTGCCCTGAGGGGTCCTCAGCAGGCTCGGGGGATCCCTGTGGATTCGGGGGTGCCCCGGGGGTCCCCAGCAGGATTTTAGGGTCCCCAGCAGGATTTTGGGGTTCCCTATGGATTTGGAGGTGCCCCGGGAGTCCCCAGCAGGATTTTAGGGTCCCCAGCAGGATTCAGGGGTTCCCTGTGGATTCGGGGGTGCCCCGGGGGGTCCCCAGTAGGATTCAGGGGTTCCCTGTGGATTCAGGGGTGCCCCGGGGGATCCCTGTGGATTCAGGGGTTCCCTGTGGATTCGGGGGTGCCCTGAGGGGTCCTCAGCAGGCTCGGGGGATCCCTGTGGATTCGGGGGTGCCCCGGGGGTCCCCAGCAGGATTTTAGGGTCCCCAGCAGGATTTTGGGGTTCCCTATGGATTTGGAGGTGCCCCGGGAGTCCCCAGCAGGATTTTAGGGTCCCCAGCAGGATTTTGGGGTTCCCTATGGATTCGGGGGTGCCCCGGGAGTCCCCAGCAGGATTTTAGGGTCCCCATCAGGATTCAGGGGTTCCCTATGGATTCGGGGGTGCCCCGGGGGGTCCCCAGCAGGATTTTAGGGTCCCCATCAGGATTCAGGGGTTCCCTGTGGATTCGGGGGTGCCCCGCGGGGCCCCCAGCGGGCTCGGGGGGATCCCTGTGGATTCAGGGGTTCCCTGTGGATTCGGGGGTGCTCGGGGGTCCCACCTGTGGTTGATGATGCGGTGCACCGTCATCCACTCGGGCTTGATGCCGTAGCGGTAGAAGCGCTCCTCCATGCCCCCGAACAGGGGGTCCCCCCCCGCACCCCGCTTCTCGCTCTTGGGGTCGTCGTCCCCGGAACCGTAGTCCAGGGGGGGCGGCTCGTCCATGTCGTTCTTCCGCTGGTAGTTCCGGTACATCACCAGGTGGAAGATCTCCAGCTGCACCCCGGGGGACACCCCGAGTCAGGGGGGAGCACCCCGAGTTAGGGGGGAGCACCCCGAGTCAGGGGGGAGCACCCCGAGTCAGGGGGGAGCACCCCGGGTCAGGGGGAGCACCCCAGAGTCAGGAGGGACGCCCCGAGTCAGGGGGGAGCACCCTGAGTTAGGGGGGAGCACCCCGAGTTAGGGGGAGCACCCCAAATCAGAGGGGAGCACCCCAGAGTTAGGGGGGACACCCCGAGTCAGGGGGAGCACCCCGAGTTAGGGGGAGCACCCCAAATTAGAGGGGAGCACCCCAGAGTCAGGAGGGATGCCCCGAGTCAGGAAGGACGCCCCGAGTCAGGGGGGAGCACCCCGAGTTAGGGGGGACACCCCAGAGTTAGGGGGAGCACCCCGAGTTAGGGGGAGCACCCCGAGTTAGGGGGGAGCACCCCAAATCAAAGGGGAGCACCCCAGAGTTATGGGGGACACCCCGAGTCAGGGGGAGCACCCCGAGTTAGGGGGAGCACCCCAAATTAGAGGGGAGCACCCCAGAGTCAGGAGGGACGCCCCGAGTTAGGGGGGAGCACCCCAGAGTTAGAGGGAGGGCCCCAAAGTTTAAAGGGGCATCTCAAAATGGGAGGCATCCCAAATTTTTGTGTCTTCCCCCAGCTTTTGGGGTCCCCCCCGGGTTTGGGGTCCCTCCCCGGTTTTTTGGGGTGCCCAGGTGTACCTGCAGCTCCTTGATCCAGGAGCAGTGCCAGTAGGACAGCCCCACCCGTGTGATTCCCCCCATACTTTGGGGTGTCCCCCCCTAGTTTGGGGTATCCCCATGGGGTTTTTGGGGTCCCCCCGTGTTTTTGGGGTGCCCAGGTGTACCTGCAGCTCCTTGATCCAGGAGCAGTGCCAGTAGGACAGCCCCACCCACTTGACGAAGAACTCTCGCTCGGAGCGGCCCTGCAGGGCCTGGGGGGGCCCCTCCTGCGCTTGGGGGGTCCCGGGGGGCGCCACGGGGGCGGGGGGCTCCCCCCAACGCCAGTACAGGATCTTCTGCACCCGCCCCTTCAGCACCGGGCACTGCGGGACAGGGGCGCGTCAGCGACACGGGGACAGCGATGGGGACAGGGGGACAGCAATGGGGACAGGGGGACAGGGCGCGTCAGGGACAGGGGGACAGCAATGGGGACAGGGGACAGCAATGGGGACAGGGGTCACGGGGACAGCAATGGGGACAGGGGACAGCAATGGGGACAGGGGGACACGGGGACAGCAATGGGGACAGGGGGACAGGGGACAGCAATGGGGACAGGGGACAGCAATGGGGACAGGGGACAGCAATGGGGACAGGGGGACAGGGGCGCGTCAGGGACAGGGGGACAGCAATGGGGACAGGGGACAGCAATGGGGACAGGGGGACACGGGGACAGCAATGGGGACAGGGGACAGCAATGGGGACAGGGGGACAGGGGCGCGTCAGGGACAGGGGGACAGCAATGGGGACAGGGGACAGCAATGGGGACAGGGGTCACGGGGACAGCAATGGGGACAGGGGGACAGGGGCGCGTCAGCGACACGGGGACAGCAATGGGGACAGGGGGACATCAATGGGGACGGGGACAGCAATGGGGACAGGGGGACAGGGGCGCGTCAGGGACACGGGGACAGGGGACACGGGGACAGGGGGACAGCAATGGGGACAGGGGGACAGCAATGGGGACAGCAATGGGGACAGGGGGACAGCAATGGGGACAGGGGACAGGGGCGCGTCAGCGACACGGGGACAGGGGACACGGGGACAGGGGGACAGCAATGGGGACAGGGGGACAGGGAGACAGGGGGACAGGGGGACAGAGGGACATAGGGGACAGGGGGACAGCAATGGGGACAGAGGGACAACAATGGGGATGGGGGGACAGAGGGACAGGGGGACAACAATGGGGACAGGGGTGCGTCAGGGACACGGGCACATCAGGGACACGGGGACAGCAGGGACAGCAGGGGACATCGGGGATGTTGGGGACAGCAGGGGACACGGGGACAGAGGGACAGGGGGACAGCAGGGACACGGGGACAGCGGGGGACATCGGGGATGTTGGGGACAGCGGGGGACATCGAGGGGATGGGGGCAGGGTCGTGCCCCAACCCGGGGCTCTGTGCTGTCCCCACGAGCCCACAGTGTCCCCCCGTGTCCCCATGATGTCCCAACAGTTTCCCTGTGTGCCCCCCAGTGTCCCCTGTAACCCCGCATGTCCCCATACCCCCCTCCATGTCCCCAGTGTCCCCCCATACCCCCCTCCATGTCCCCATACCCTCTCATGTCCCCATAGCCCCACACTGTCCCCACACCCCCCCAGTGTCCCCCACACCTCGTGGTGTCCCTGTGTCCCCCCATACTCCCGCATGTCCCTGTACCCCCATCTCCCCCCACCCCCCTCGGTGTCCCCACACCCCCCGATGACCTCACACCCCCAGTGTCCCCGTGTCCCCCCACACCCCCCGATGTCCCCACACCCCCGAGTGTCCCCGTGTCCCCCCACACCCCCGGTGTCCCCACACCCCCCGGTGTCCCCGTGTCCCCCCACCCCCGGGTGTCCCCCCACACCCCCCGATGTCCCCACACCCCCCAGTGTCCCCGTGTCCCCCCACACCCCCCGATGTCCCCACACCCCCCGGTGTCCCCGTGTCCCCCACACCACCCCGATGTCCCCACACCCCCCGGTGTCCCCGTGTCCCCCCACACCCCCCGATGTCCCCACCCCCCTGGTGTCCCCGTGTCCCCCCACACCCCCCGATGTCCCCACAACCCCCAGTGTCCCCGTGTCCCCCCACACCCCCCGATGTCCCCGTGCCCGATGTCCCCACACCCCCCAGTGTCCCAGTGTCCCCCACACCCCCCGATGTCCCCACACCCCCCGGGTGTCCCCACACCCCCCGGTGTCCCCGTGTCCCCCCACACCCCCCGATGTCCCCCACCCCCTGGTGTCCCCGTGTCCCCCCACACCCCCCGGTGTCCCCGTGTCCCCCCACCCCCGGGTGTCCCCCACACCCCCCGATGTCCCCACACCCCCCCGGGTGTCCCCGTGTCCCCCCACACCCCCCAGTGTCCCCGTGTCCCCCCACACCCCCCGGGTGTCTCCACACCCCCGATGTCCCCACAACCCCCGGGTGTCCCCGTGTCCCCCCACACCCCCCGGTGTCCCCGTGTCCCCCCACCCCCGGGTGTCCCCCCACACCCCCCGATGTCCCCACACCCCCCGGTGTCCCCATCCCCCCCGGTGTCCCCGTGTCCCCCACACCCCCTGGTGTCCCTACACCCCCGGGTGTCCCCGTGTCCCCCCACACCCCCCGATGTCCCCCCACACCCCCTGGTGTCCCTACACCCCCGGGTGTCCCCGTGTCCCCCCACACACCCCAGTGTCCCCACACCCCTCGATGTCCCCACACCCCCGATGTCCCCACACCCCCCGGTGTTCCCCCCCCACCCCCCGGTGTCCCCGTGCCCCCCGTACCGTGCAGCGGGGACAGAGCCACTCGCCGTTGGGCACCTCGGGCAGGGGCGGGTTGAGGCAGTGGATGTGGTAGGAGGACACGCAGGCGTCGCAGCACAGCAGCTCCCCGCCGTCCTTGCACACCCGGCAGTATTCCATGTGGTCATCCTCCTCCTCCTTCTCGCCCTCCTCCTCCTCCTCTTCCTCCTCCTCCTCCTCCTCCTTCGCCTCCCACTGCACCCCCTCCTTCTCCTGGGGATGGTGGCAGCGGGGTGAGCGTGGAATGGCCCCGGGGACGGCAGGAACTGGGGGAATGACCCCAAAACGGCCCCAGAACGGCCCCAAAACAGCCCCAAAACGGCTCCAAACCGGCCCCAAAACAGCCCCAAAACGGCCCCAGAACGGCCCCAGAACAGCCCCAAAACGGCTCCAAACCGGCCCCAAAACAGCCCCAAAACAGCCCCAAAACAGCCCCAGAACAGACCCGAAACGGCCCCCAAAACGGCCCCAGAACAGCCCCAAAACGGCCCCAGAACGGCCCCAAAACAGCCCCAAAACAGCCCCGAAACGGCTCCAAACCGGCCCCAGAACGGCCCCAAAACAGCCCCAAAACGGCCCCAGAACAGCCCCGAAACGGCCCCCAAAACGGCCCCAGAACGGCCCCAAAACGGCCCCAAAACAGACCCGAAAAGGCCCCCAAAACGGCCCCAAAACGGCCCCAGAACGGCCCCAGAACGGCCCCAAAACAGACCCGAAAAGGCCCCCAAAACGGCCCCAAAACGGCCCCAAAACGGCCCCAAAACAGACCCGAAAAGGCCCCCAAAACGGCCCCAAAACGGCCCCAAAACGGCCCCAAAACAGACCCGAAAAGGCCCAGAACGGCCCCAAAACGGCCCCAAAACAGACCCGAAAAGGCCCCCAAAACGGCCCCAAAACGGCCCCAAAACGGCCCCAAAACAGACCCGAAAAGGCCCCAGAACGGCCCCAGAACGGCCCCAAAACGGCCCCAAAACGGCCCCAAAACGGCCCCAAAACGGCCCCAAAACAGACCCGAAAAGGCCCCAGAACGGCCCCAGAACGGCCCCAAAACGGCCCCAAAACGGCCCCAAAACAGACCCGAAAAGGCCCCCAAAACGGCCCCAAAACGGCCCCAAAACGGCCCAAAACAGACCCGAAAAGGCCCCAGAACGGCCCCAGAACGGCCCCAAAACGGCCCCAGAACGGCCCCAGAACGGCCCCAGGGACGTCCAAAACCCCAGGGAATGGCCCCGAGGGACTCCCAGGATGCCCAAGACCCCTCAGCATGCCCCCAGAACCCCCCAGGAAGCCCCTAAACCCCTCCAGACACCCCCAGACCCCCCTATCCTGCCACTCACGCAGTGGGGGCAGCTCCAGAGCCCCCAAACCCCCTCAGGACCCCCACTCACACAGTGGGGGCAGCTCCAGAGCCCCCCAAAGCCCCCCAGGACCCCCACTCACGCAGTGGGGGCAGCTCCAGAGCCCCCCAAAGCCCCAGACCCCCCCCAGGACCCCCACTCACGCAGTGGGGCAGCTCCAGAGCCCCCCAAAGCCCCCAGACACCCCCAGGACCCCCACTCACGCAGTGGGGGCAGCTCCCATGCCCCCCAGACCCCTCCAGACCCCCCTCAGGACCCCCACTCATGCAGTGGGGGCAGCTCCAATGCCCCCCAAACCCCCTCAGGACCCCCACTCACACAGTGGGGGCAGCTCCAAAGCCCCCCAAGCCCCCCAGGACCCCCACTCACACAGTGGGGGCAGCTCCAGAGCCCCCCAAAGCCCCCATCAGACCCCCCCAGGACCCCCACTCACGCAGTGGGGCAGCTCCCATGCCCCCCAGACCCCTCCAGACCCCCCCCAGGACCCCCACTCACGCAGTGGGGGCAGCTCCAGCGCCCCTCGGGCGCCCGGTCCAGCTCGGGGTCCAGGCACACCAGGTGTGGTAGGCGCGGGGGCAGGTGTCACACAGGATGATCTCCCCGCCCTGCTGGCACACCTCGCAGTAGTCCTGGTGGTCCGTCTGTAGCCATCGCCCTCCTCCTCCGGGCCCGGCCCTGCGGGACGGCGGCACGGCTGTCACCGGGTCACCGCGGGGTCACCGGGGGTCACCGCGGGGTCACCGGGGTCACCGAGCCCACAGCAGGGCTCAGAGGGCGTGGGGGGCAATGGGGACAGGGAGGGGAGGGGGACACTAGGGATGGAGACATGGGAAGACTTGGGACACTGGGGACAGGGAGGAGAGGGGATGGGGACATGGGACAAGGACACGGGGACAGAGCTGGGGACATGGACAGGGCTGGGGACACGGGGACAGGGCTGGGGACACGGGGACAGGGCTGGGGGCACAGAGACAGGGCTGGGGACAGGGCTGGGGGCACAGGGACAAGGTGGGGCACAGGGACAGGGCTGGGGGCACAGGGACAGGGCTGGGGACAGAGTTGGGGACACGGGGACAGGGCTGGGGACACAGGGACAAGGTGGGGGCACAGGGACAGGGCTGGGGGCACAGGGACAGGGCTGGAGACATGGGGACAGGGCTGGGGACAGGGCTGGGGACACAGGGACCCCTCAGAAGACACCAGGCCCTGGGGACCCCCTCCGGCCACCAGCCCAGGAGCGCGCGGCCCCCGCTCAGGGGGGACACCCGTGGGGGGGCTTGTGGCCCCCGGGTGACACCTTGGGGACACTTGGGGGGTCTCACCGTGCGCGGGCGTCCCCACGGGGCCGCGCTCCCGGCCCGGGCCGGCGCCGGGGGCTGCAAGGAGAGACGGGAGGGGACACGGGGACGTCACCCGGCCGTCCCCATGGCGGGGGGGGGCGGTGGTGGCA
This sequence comes from Sitta carolinensis, assembly GCA_032173965.1. NCBI lineage: Eukaryota > Metazoa > Chordata > Aves > Passeriformes > Sittidae > Sitta > Sitta carolinensis. The sequence goes on along the minus strand of JAVUNC010000056.1, from coordinate 139,376 downwards.
CCCGGGGACGCTTGGGGACACTGGGGGACACTGGGGGACACTCACCCTTCTTCTTCTTGCGCCCGGGGCGGCCCCGTTTGAGCTTCTTGAGGCGGGTGGTGGGGTCGGGGCGGGGGGTGGCCCCCAAAACCCCGGGGCTCTCGGCGTCCGACTCCTCCTCTGCCTCGCCGGCGTCCTCGCTCTGCCCGGGGGACAGCGGGGATATGAGGGGACACTGGGGACAAGGGGGACACTGGGGGACAAGTGTCCCATCCCCTCGGTGTCCCTGGCTCTGGGTGTCCCCACCTCCAGTGTCCCCAATGCTCCCAGTGCCCCCCTGCCCTGTCCCTCAGTGTCCCCAGTGCCTCCCTGTCCTCTTCCCCAGTGTCCCCAGTGCCCCCCCTGCCCTGTCCCCCAGTACTCCCAGTGCTCCCACTGCCCCCCCTGCCCTGTCCCCCAGTGTCCCCAGTGCCTCCCTGTCCTCTTCCCCAGTATCCCGTGCTCTGTTCCCCAGTATTCCCAGATCTCCCAGTGCCCCCCTGCCGTGTTCCCCCTGTATTCCCAGTGCCCCCCCTGCCCTGTGTTCCCCCTGTAGTTCCCAGTGCCCCCCCTGCCCTGTTCCCCCAGTGTTCCCCAGATCTCCCAGTGCCCCCCTGCCCTGTTCCCCCAGTATTCCCAGATCTCCCAGTGCCCCCCTGCCCTGTTCCCCCTGTATTCCCATTCCCCCGTGCCCTGCTCCCCCAGTGTCCCCCATCCCCAGTGCCGGGGGGGGTCGCACCGAGCTGCTCTTCTTGCGTTTGCCTCCCAGTACTCCCAGTTTGATCTTGAGCGGCGCCATCTTCCTGCCCTTCATCTTCCTCTTCAGCTCGGGCACCCGCGGGCTCTTGCTGCGCTTCTTGTGCCCGGGGCCTGGGGGCACGGCGGGTCAGGGACCCCCCGAGACCCCCGCGGGGACCCCAGACCCCACAGGGACACCCAAACCATGCAGGGATCCCCACGGGGACCCCAGACCCCACAGGGACACCCAAACCATCCAGGGACCCCACGGGGACCCCCAGACCCCACAGGGACACCCAAACCATCCAGGGACCCCCACAGGGACACCCAAACCATCCAGGGACCCCCACGGGGACCCCGGACCCCACAGGGACACCCAAACCATCCAGGGACCCCATGGGGACCCCAGACCCCACAGGGACACCCAAACCATCCAGGGACCCCCACGGGGACCCAGACCCACAGGACACCCAAACCATCCAGGGACCCACAGCCCCAAACCATCAGGGACCCCCAGGGACCCGGACCCACAGGGACACCCAAACCATCCTAGGGACCCCCATGGGGACCCCAGACCCCACAGGGACACCCAAACCATGCAGGGATCCCCACGGGGACCCCCAGACCCCACAGGGACACCCAAACCATCCTAGGGACCCCCACGGGGACCCCAGACCCCACAGGGACACCCAAACCATCCAGGGACCCCCACAGGGACACCCAAACCATCCAGGGACCCCCACGGGGACCCCAGACCCCACAGGGACACCCAAACCATGCAGGGAACCCCACGGGGACCCCCGGACCCCACAGGGACACCCAAACCCCCAGTAACCCACCTCAAGCCCCCCAAGAAACCCCACAAACCCCCCCAGAAACCCTCAAGCACCCCTCAACCCCCCCCAATAACCCCTCAAACCGCCCCCAACCCCCCCAATAACCCCTCCAAACCCCCCAATAACCCCCCAATAACCCCTCCAAACTCCCCTAATAGCCCCTCAACCCCCCTCAATAACCCCCCAAACTCCCCCAATAACCCCTCAAACCCCCCAATAACCCCACAAACCCCCCTCAACCCCCCTCAATAACCCCCAAACTCCCCCAATAACCCCTCAAACCGCCCCCAACCCCCCCAATAACCCCTCAAAACCCCCCCAATAACCCCACAAACCCCCTCAACCCCCCTCAATAACCCCCAATAACCCCTCAAACACCCCTCAAACCCCCCAATAACCCCACAAACCCCCCAATAACCCCCCCAATAACCCCCCAAACTCCCCCAATAACCCCCAAACCCCCCTCAAACCCCCCAACAACCCCCCAAACACCCCTCAAACCCCCAACAACCCCCCAAACCCCCAATAACCCCCCAATAACCCCTCAAACCCCCAATAACCCCCCAATAACCCCTCAAACCGCCCCAACAACCCCCAAACTCCCCCAATAACCCCCAAACCCCCTCAAACCCCCCAACAACCCCCCAAACACCCCAATAACCCCCCAACAACCCCCCAAATAACCCCTCAAACTCCCCCAATAACCCCTCAAACCCCCCCAATAACCCCTCCAACCCCTCCAAACCCCCCAATAACCCCTCCAAACCCCCCCCAAACCCGCCCCCCCAGGGTCCGGGGAGGGCTCCCCGGGCAGCCCCCACCTTTGCCCTCCTTGGTCTTGGCCTTGCGCAGCGGCGGCGGCGGCGGCGCCTCGGGGCCACGGCAGCCACGGCCGCCGACACCTGCTCGGCCACGGCGGCGGCGGCGGCGGCGGCGGCGGCGGCCACGGCGGCGGCCGAGCCCTTGAAGGGGTTGTTGGCGCTGAACTCCCTCCACTTGGCGCCCAGGATGGTCATCATCTTGGACATGGGGATTTTGGGGTTCTTCTTGGCGATGAGGGGCCTGCGGGGAGGAGGGGATGGGGGGGTTAGGGGGGTGGGAGGGGGGGTGGGGGTAAGAGGGGAGGGGGTTAGGGGGTGGTGGGAGGGGGGTTTGAGGGGGGGGGGGGATTGGAGGGGGGGTGGGGGTAGAGGGGGTGGGGGTTAGGGGGGGTGGGAGGGGTTTAGGGGGGGTGGGGGGATTAGAGGGGGGTGGGGGTTAAGAGGGGGGGGTAGGGGGTGGGAGGGGTTTGAGGGGGGTGGGGGGGGAGGGGGGGGTAAGGGGGGTGGGGGGTAAGGGGGGGGGTAAGGGAGGGTGGGGGGGTTTGAGGGGGGTGGGGGTAAGAGGGGAGGGGGGGTTAGAGGGTAGGGGGGCTAGGGGGTGGGAGGGGTTTGAGGGGGTGGGGGTAAGAGGGAGGGGGTTAGGGGGTGGGAGGGGTTTGAGGAGGGTGGGGGTTTAAAGAGGGGTGGGCGGGGGTCTGCGGGAAAGAGGGGAGGGGGGTTAGAGGGGTTTGAGGGGGGTAGGGGGTTAGAGGGGAGTGGGGGAAAGAGGGGAGGGGGTTCAGAAGGGTGGGAGGGTTTAAAGAGGGGTGGGGGATTAGAGGGGGGTGGGGGAAAGAGGGGAGGGGGGTTCAAAGAGGGGTGGGAGGGGTTTGAAGGGGTGTGGGGGCAAGAGGGGTGGGGGGTTTAAAGGGGGGTGGGGTTTTAAAGGGGGTGGGGGTTTGGGGGGTGTGTTGGGGGGCTGGAGTGGGCAGGGGGGGAAGAGGTCGGTGGCTTCTGGGGGGGTCTGATGGTCACAGTGGATGGTGGGGTGGCCATGGGGTCACTCGGGACCCTCAAAGCATCTCTGTGTGTCCCCCCAGGACCCCTGGGGTGCCCCCCAACACCCGGAGGGACCCTCCAGGTGCCCCCAAACACCCAGTGGGACCCTCCAGGCCCCCCGGGGTGCCCCCAAACACCCAGTGGGACCCTCCAGGCCCCCCGGGGTGCCCCCAAACACCCAGTGGGACCCTCCAGGACCCCTGGGGTGCCCCCAAACACCCGGAGGGACCCTCCAGGACCCCCGAGGTGCCCCCAGCCCCACCTCATGAACTGGCTGAAGGCTTTGTAGTTGGTGAGGGTGTGATAATCCTCCTCGGTGAACACGTGGTCCACGTCCTCCAGCCCCCAGGCCCCCAGGAGCTGCGCCGAGGATTTCTGCTCCACTGCCTGCCCAGGGACACGGGGGGACATGGGGGACACGGGGGGGACACGGGGGGGACATGGGGGACACCAGGACAGGGACACCAGGGACAGAGAGGAGGAGAAGGAAACACATCACCTGATCTGAAGGTCCTAATGTGGGTGAGGGGACCCCCAGGAGAACCAGAGGGGAAGATGGGACCCCCCATGGACACCCAAAAGGGGTTTGGGACCACCACGGGGACCTGCACAGTGATGGACCCCCCACAGAGATGAGGGAACCCCCCATGGGGACCCCACACAGTGACAGAACCTCCCCACAGGTACTGGGACCCCCACAGTACCCCAGACAGTGACAGAACTCCCCCAAAGGTGTCAGGACCACCCATGAGGACCCCCCACAGATGATGGGACCCCCATGAGGACCCCCCACAGATGATGGGACCCCCCATGAGGACCCCACACAGTGACAGAACCCCCCCAAAGGTGTCAGGACCCCCATGAGGACCCCAACACAGTGACAGAACCCCCCCAAAGGTGTCAGGACCCCCATGGGGACCCCACACAGTGACAGAAACCCCCCAAAGGTGTCAGGACCCCCATGGGGACCCCACACAGTGACAGAACCCCCCCAAAGGTGTCAGGACCCCCATGGGGACCCCACACAGTGACAGAACCCCCCAAAGGTGTCAGGACCCCCATGGGGACCCCACACACAGTGACAGAAGCCCCCCAAAGGTGTCAGGACCCCCATGGGGACCCCACACACAGTGACAGAAGCCCCCCAAAGGTGTCAGGACCCCCATGGGGACCCCACACACAGTGACAGAACCCCCCAAAGGTGTCAGGACCCCCATGGGGACCCCACACACAGTGACAGAAGCCCCCCAAAGGTGTCAGGACCCCATGGGGACCCCACACAGTGACAGAACCCCCCCAAAGGTGTCTCTCCCCCCCCCCCAGGACCCCTCCCCTCCCTGCACAGAGCAGGACTGGGGGAGCCCCCGGTGCCCCCCACCCCGGGGTGCCCCCGGCCGTACCTTGACCTTCTGCCCGCCCTCATCCTCGGCCTTTTTCCTCCTCTTGGTTTTCTTCTCTTTCTTCTCGCGGTGCTTTCGCCGCCGCTTCCGCGCCGCCCGCCCGAGTCGCTGCCGCCGCTCTCCGACTTCTCCCGGTACTCCTCGCGGGGGTACTCGTCCCGCTCCGACTCCAGCTCATCCTCGCTCACCTGGGCACCCCAAAAACACCCCAGAACTGTCAGTGGCACTGAGACCCCCCCCTCGGTCACACTGAGACCCCCTGAAGCACACCAGGACCCCCCGAACCACACCGACCCCCCATCCCGGTACTGCTCCCGGGGGTACTCGTCCTGCTCTGACTCCAGCTCATACTCGCTCACCTGGGCACCCCAAAAACACCCCAAAACTGTCAGTGGCACTGAGAGCCCCCCTCGGTCACACTGAGACCCCCTGAAGCACACCAGGACCCCCTGAAGCACACCAGGACTCCATCAGGCACCCTCAGACCCCAGCAGTCACCCCCAAGAATCGACCACCTGTCCACAGCCCCTGTGCATCAACGCCAGGTACCCCCTGAGGGTGTCCCCAGTCTCTTGTCACTGTCCCCTGTCCCCAGCCCCTGTCACCTGTCCCCTGTCCCTGTCCCCTGTCCCTTGTCCCTGTCCCCTGTCCCTGTCCCCTGTCCCTGTCCCCTGTCCCTTGTCCCTGTCCCCTGTCCCTTGTCCCTGTCCCCTGTCCCTGTCCCCTGTCCCTGTCCCCTGTCCCTTGTCCCTGTCCCCTGTCCTTTGTCACTGTCCCCTGTCCCTTGTCCCTGTCCCCAGCCCCTGAGCCCCCGAGCCAGGAGCACTCACCAGTTTTTTTCCGTTTCCGGGGTTTTCCAGGTTTGTTTTCCTTCTGTTTCCGGGGGCCCCTTTTCTTCTTCTTCACCCCCAGGGCCCCCTCGAGGCCCCGCAGCAGCTCCTCGTCACCGTCTGCGGGGACACGGGCTGCCTCAGGGCAACGGGGACAGGGGAAGGGAGAGGGACAGGGACAGGTGGGGACAGGGGGCAGGATAGGATGGGGACAGGGGACACATGGGGCAGGGACAGATGGGGACAGGGACAGGACAGGGACAAATGGGGACACAGATGGGGACAGGGACAGATGGGGAAACAACGGGATGGGACAGGACTATGGGGACAGGGACAGATGGGGACAGGGACAGGATGGGGACAGGGACAGGATGGAAGGGGAGGACGGATGGGACAGGGACAGGGATGGGGACAGGAACAGGATGGGGACAGGGGCAGGATGGGAACAGGGATGGGAACAGGGACAGGGATGGGGACAGGACAGGGATGGGGACAGGGGCAGATGGAACAGGGACAGGGATAGGGACAGGGTGGGACAGGATGGGAACAGGGATGGGAACAGGGACAGGGATGGGGACAGGGACAGGGATGGGACAGGGAGGACAGGATGGAGAACAGGACAGGGATGGGGACAGGGGCATGGGAACAGGGATGGGAACAGGGACAGGGATGGGGACAGGGACAGGGATGGGACAGGGCGATGGGAACAGGATGGGACAGGGACAGGGATGGGGACAGGAGCAGGATGGGAACAGGGATGGGAACAGGGACAGGGATGGGAACAGGGACAGGGATGGGGACAGGGGCAGGATGGAACAGGGATGGGAACAGGGACAGGATGGGACAGGGACAGGGATAGAGCAGGATGGGAACAGGGATGGGAACAGGGACAGGGATGGGAACAGGGACAGGGATGGGGACAGGGGCAGGATGGGAACAGGGATGGGAACAGGGACAGGGATGGGGACAGGGACAGGGATAGGGACAGGGGGCAGGATGGGAACAGGGACAGGGATGGGGAAGGGCAGGATGGGAACAGGGATGGGAACAGGGACAGGGATGGGGACAGGGACAGGGATAGGGACAGGGGCAGGATGGGAACAGGGATGGGAACAGGGACAGGGATGGGGACAGGAACACGATGGGGACAGGGAGGTGATGGGGACAGGGACAGAGGGCTGTGCCAGAGCCCTCCACAGCCACGAGGATGGTGACACACACAAACAGGGCACTGGTGACCCTATCCAAGGCCCTGCAGGGTGACACGCACGGGGACAGGTGACAAGGACAGGTGGCCACACTGAGGTGCTCTCCACGGCCACCAGGATGGTGACACACACAGAGACAGGTGACAGGGGTGACTGACTGATGGCAGAGGAGTCCCCAGCCCTCACACGGGGACAGCAGTGTCACCAACCACCAGCAGAGGAGTCCCCAACCCCTCACACGGGGACACCGGTGACACCGTGACACTGTGACAGTGACCAAACACCAGTGACACTGTGACAGCGACCAAACACCAGCAGAGGAGTCCCCAGCTCTCACATGGGGACAGCAGCATCACAAACCCCTCACACAGGGACACCGGTGACACCATGACACTGTGACAGTGACCAAACACCATTGTCACCGTGACGGTGACCAAGCACCAGCAGAGGAGTCCCCAACCCCTCACACGGGGACACCGGTGACACCGTGACACTGTGACAGTGACCAAGCACCAGCAGAGGATTCCCAGCCCTCACAGGGTGACACTGTGACACTGTGACAGTGATCAAACGATGGCAGAGCATTCCCAGCCCTCACAGGGTGACACGGTGACACTGTGACAGTGACCAAGCACCAGCAGAGCATTCCCAGCCCTCACACTGGTGACACTGTGACACTGTGACAGTGATCAAACGATGGCAGGGCATTCCCAGCCCTCACAGGGTGACACGGTGACACTGTGACAGTGACCAACAGAGGATTCCCAGCCCTCACATGAGGAACACTGCGTCACTGTGACAATGACCAAACACCAGCAGAGCATTCCCAGCCCTCACACAGGGACAGCAGTGTCACCATGACAGTGACCAAATGATGGCAAAGCGTGCCCCAGCCCTCACAGGGTGACACGGTGTCACTGTGACAGTGACCAAGCACCAGCAGAGGAGTCCCCAGCTCTCAGACTGGTGACACTGTGACACTGTGACAGTGATCAAACGATGGCAGAGCATTCCCAGCCCTCACACTGGGACAGCAGTGTCACCGTGACGGTGACCAAGCGCCAGCAGCCAGCAGGGATTCCCAGCCCCTCACGAGGGGACACCGGGGTGACCCCGGTGACACTGGTGACCAAGCCGGTCACGCCGGGGATCCAGCCACTCACAGGGTACACACCGGTGCACCCCAGACAGGTCACCAAAAAGGGTGCACACAACATTCACCCAATGCCACACACAGGTGACACACAGGTAGTCACACACCTGACGGTGTACACAAGGCCACACGACATATCCCCAAGCCCCACACAGGGTACACAAGGTGTACACCACTACAGGTATCACACCACACAGAGTAATCCCAACGGTTACCCCACAGGTGTCACACACGGTACACACAACGGTGTCACCACAACGGATCAGCAGCCACACAGGATCCCCGAGCCCTTGCCACCACACAGGTATCACCACGGCGGTGACACCGGGTACACACAAGGTGTACACACACACAGGTATCACGGTATCACCCACGGGTATTACACACACACAGGTGTCACACCAGTACCACACACAGGTGTCACACACAGGTACACACACAGTATCACACACACACAGGTATCACACACACAGGTGTCACACACACACAGGTGTCACACACACACAGGTATCACACACACGATCACAGGTGTCACACACACAGGTATCACACACACACAGGTATCACACACACACAGGTGTCAACACACACAGGTATCACACACACAGGTTCACACACACACAGGTATCACACACAACAGGTATCACACACACAGGTATCACACACACACAGGTGTCACACACAGGTATCACACACACAGTCCAACAGGTATCACACAGGTATCACACACACACAGGTATCACACACAGGTATCACACACACACAGGTATCACACACACAGGTATCACACACACACAGGTATCACACACACAGGTATCACACACACACAGGTATCACACACACGGGTGTCACACACAGGTATCACACACACACAGGTGTCACACACACAGGTATCACACACACAGGTATCACACACACGGGTATTACACACACACAGGTGTCACACACAGGTATCACACACACAGGTGTCACACACAGGTATCACACACAGGTATCACACACACACAGGTATCACACACACAGGTGTCACACACACACAGGTATCACACACACACAGGTATCACACACACGGGTATTACACACACACAGGTGTCACACACAGGTATCACACACACAGGTATCACACACAACACACAAAGGTATCACACACACACAGGTATCACACACACAGGTATCACACACACAGGTATCACACACACACAGGTGTCACACACAGGTATCACAGAGGTGTCACACACAGGTATCACACACACAGGTATCACACACACACAGGTGTCACACACAGGTATCACACACACAGGTGTCACACACAGGACACACACAGAGGTGTCACACACACACACACAGAGGTGTCACCCCCCCCCAGATGTGTCACACCTGCCAGCAGCTGTCCCAGCCCCCGCTGTCCCCAGGGCCACCCCTGTCTCTCTCTCTCTCACACACACACGAGCAGGGGAGGTGACAGCGGGTGCCAAGCTTGGCGTGGGGACAGGAAACAACACCCTGCGCCGCCGGGTCACATTCCAGCCCTAATCCCTTGGCACCGCCGCCTGCCAGCGCCGGGCGGCCGCCGGGACCACCGGCAGCGCCGCTCCCAGCCCCGAATCCTCTTTCCCTCCCTTTTTCCGCCCGATTTTTGCCATGGCGGCAGCGCCCAGGCCCAGCCCGCCCTGCTCTTCCCCCCGTCCTCCTCCTCCTCCTCCTCCTCGCTCTCCAAATTCTCCCTTTTTGTCGGATTTTCGCCCCGAACCATCACCTGGCGGTGCTGCCGGGGACGCGCGGCCGCTGGCGGGGACGGGCCCGGCTCCACGCGGGCTCGCTCCTGACATTTTTTTGGGGTGTTTTGCCCCTTTTTTTTCACCCCCCCCAAAATTGCGAGTTTTTTTCCCCCCCTCTCTCCCCATCGGACATGCGCGGGGCGCGTTGGCAAAGCATCAACCAGAATTTTCCACACACGTGACGCTCCCCGCACCTCGAGAAAAAAAAAAAAATAAAATAAAAAAAAAAAAAAAAAAAAGGGAAAAAAAAAAAAAAAATCCCACCCGGAGATATCCCGGGGGAAAAAGGGAGAGCGCGATCCTAAAATAAACCCCCCAACGCCAGCGAGAGAAATGAGGGGGGAATGGTGGGAATTGGAAAAGAAACGGTGAAAGGAAAGGGGAGGGGGGGAATAGGTGGAAAAATGGAAAAAATGTAGCGAAAACCACAATAAAAAAAAAAAAAAAAAAAAAGAGAGAGAGAGAGGAGAAAAAAAATAGAAAAAAAAAAAAAAAAAGGGGAGTGATTCCGGCAAAGGGGAGGAAGGAGTTGGAACAAAGAAAGAGGGAGGGGAGCTCCAAAATGGGGGGGAAAAGGGAAAATCTGGGGGAAGAGGCACAGCGGGGAGGGAGGCGCCGCTTTCCCCGCGCTGGGAAAAAAAAAAAACAACGATTTTTAGGGTTTTTTTGGGGTGTTTCCCCCCTAATTTTCCAATTTTCCTGGCGCTGGAGCAGCCGGCCAGGCCTTTGCTCCGGAACTTGGTGCTAAGTGTGATTTATTTTTTTTTTTTAAAGTTTGATTTTTCATTTTTTTTTTGGGGGGGGGTAGTTTTTTTTAAAAGAGAAATTCGGGTCGGTTTGGGTGCTCCCCTCTCCTTTCTCCACCCCAGCGAGGCCTCGCCATTGTTCTGGGGTGGGATGGGCTGAAAACGGCAAAAATCGGGAAAAAAAGGGGTTTAAAAAAAATATAAAAAACCCCCCCGAACCAACAAGTTTCAGTTGTGGAGGAGTTGGTTTAAATGGGGAAAAAAAAAAAATAAAATAAAAGTGTAATTTCACCTCAAATCCAGGGCAGGGAGGTCAGGCTGCTGCTGGGCCGGGGGGAAAAGGTGAAAAATGGGCAAAATTCCTGCTCTAGGGAGAGAAAGGTTAATAAAAATCGGGATTTTAGGGGGTTAGGGGGGAGAAGAGTTTAAAAAATGGAGATTTGGGGCTGTTCTGGGAGGGAAAAGGGTAAAAAATGGGGATTTTGGGGGAGGGAAAAGGGTAAAAAATGGGGATTTGGGGGCTTAAAAGTTTTAAAAAGTGAATTTAGGGTTGGTTTGGGGGTGTCTGTGTGTCCCACATGGAATATTTGAGGGGTGGAGGGAAAATAATTCAGGAATTGGGGAAAAAGTCCAGAAAAGGGAAAGCTGGAAGGTGAGATTTGCCCGTTTTTGTGGCGTTTGGGGGGAAAAAAGGGAGGTTAGAATCCAATTTTTTTCGTTTCTGAGCTTTTGTGGCCAAGAGGGAGCTGTAAAACCAGAGTGTAGCCATTTCTGAGCATTTTGGAGGGGCTTAAAATCCAATTTTTCCTGATTTTGAGCATTTTTTTTGTGAGCTCTGTCATGCAGATGTACCAATTCTTCAGCACTGGGGGGGAAAACTCCCAAATTTATGAATTTTTGAACAATTCTGGGGAAAAGCAGGAGTTTAAAATCCAAAATTATCCATTTCTAAGCTTTTCCACAAACACAAATTGGTCTAAAATCTGAATTTATCCACTTTTCAAAGTGAGTGGCTTCACTTTAAAGCTGATTTTTTTTAACCAAACTGAACGCCCTGGGATATTCCCCTCATCCAGTTTGAGGCCAAACTGGGAAAAAATAAAATCCAAATTTAATTAAAAATAAAAAGTCTCCATTTTGGACAAAAATGAGAAATGACCCCCAAATACCTCAAAATGGGGTAAAGCAATGGAATCAGGTCCTGGAAGGGGAGAAACAAACCCCAAACCCCTCAGATTGGGGTAAAACAACTGATTTGGGTCCTGGAAGGGGAAAAACAAACCCCAAACCCCTCAGATTGGGGTAAAACAACAGAGTTGGGTCCTGGAAGGGGAAAAACAAACCCCAAACCCCTCAGAATGGGGTAAAACAACTGATTCGGGTCCTGGAAGGGGAGAAACAAACCCCAAACCCTCAGAATGGGGTAAAACAACTGATTTGGGTCCTGGAAGGGGAGAAACAAACCCCAAACCCCTCAGAATGGGGTGAAACAACAGAGTTGGGTCCTGGAAGAGGAAAAACAAACCCCAAACCCCTCAGATTGGGGTAAAACAACTGATTTGGGTCCTGGAAGGGAGAGAAACAAACCCCAAACCCCTCAGAATGGGGTAAAACAACTGATTTGGGTCCTGGAAGGGGAGAAACAAACCCCAAACCCCTCAGAATGGGGTAAAACAACAGAGTTGGGTCCTGGAAGAGGAAAAACAAACCCCAAACCCCTCAGAATGGGGTAAAACAACTGATTTGGGTCCTGGAAGGGGAAAAACAAACCCCAAACCCCTCAGAATGGGGTAAAACAACTGATTTGGGTCCTGGAAGGGGAGAAACAAACCCCAAACCCCTCAGAATGGGGTAAAACAACTGATTTGGGTCCTGGAAGGGGAAAAACAAACCCCAAACCCCTCAGATTGGGGTAAAACAACAGAGTCAGGTCCTGTCAGGTGCACAACAGCCCCGTCACCCCCGAAACAGCCACGGCGGGTCCTGGCAGGGGCACAGAACACAGCGACCCCCCCACGGTGGGGGCAGCACCCACTTTGGGTCCTGGCAGGGGATGTGCAGCCCCTGTCACAGGGTCAGCACCCACTTTGGGTCCTGGCAGGGGATGTGCAGCCCCTGTCACAGGGTCAGCACCCACTTTGGGTCCTGGCAGGGCACCAGCAGCCCCATCACAGAGTTCAGCACCCACTTTGGGTCCTGGCAGGGGCATCACCCCACATGACAGAGTTCAACACCCACTTTAGGTCCTGGCAGGGGCAGTACCCCACATCATGGGGTTCAGCACCCATTGTAGGTCCTGGCAGGGCACCATCGTCCCCTATCAGAGTTCAATGCCCACTTTAGGTCCTGGCAGGGGACGTCCAGCCCACATCATGGGGTTCAACACTCACTTTAGGTCCTGGCAGGGCACCAGCAGCCCCCATCACCCCAAATGACAGGGTCAGCACCCACTTTAGGTCCTGGCAGGGCACCACTGGCTCCTGTCACAGGGTTCAGCACCCACTGTAGGTCCTGGCAGGGGCATCACCCCACATCATGGGGTTCAGCACCCATTGTAGGTCCTGGCAGGGCACCACTGGCTCCTGTCGCAGAGTTCAACACTCACTTCAGGTCCTGGCAGGGCACCACTGGCTCCTGTCACAGGGTTCAGCACCCACTGTAGGTCCTGGCAGGGGCATCACCCCACATCATGGGGTTCAGCACCCACTGTAGGTCCTGGCAGGGCACCACTGGCTCCTGTCGCAGAGTTCAACACTCACTTCAGGTCCTGGCAGGGCACCAGCAGCCCCCATCACCCCAAATGACAGGGTCAGCACCCACTGTAGGTCCTGGCAGGGCACCATCGTCCCCTGTCACCCCAAATGACAGGGTCAGCACCCACGGCGGGTCCTGGCAGGGCACCACCGGCCCCTGTGACCCCAGAGCCACCTGGGTCCCCTCTGGAGCCCCCAGACCCCTCCCCGCTGTCCCCCCGGAGCCCCCAGACCCCTCCCCGCTGTCCCCCGGGGCTCCGGCCACCGGCGGGGAGTCCTTGTGGGGACACTGAGGGGGACACTGAGGGGGACACTGAGGGGACACTGAGGGGACACTGAGGGGACACTGAGGGGACACTGAAGGGACACTCGGACACTCAGGGGACACTCAGGGGTCACTCAGGGACACTAAGGGGACACTGGGACACTCAGGGTCACTCGGGACACTGAGGGACACTCAGGGGGCACTCAGGGGACACTCTCGGTTGTTTACAAACACCCCTGCCCTCACACCCCACCCGGGTGGCGGGAGGCGCTGGGGGCGTTGGGGACCCTGAGCGGAGGGTCCCGGTACCTGCGGGAGGAGCTGGGGGGACCGGGAGAGGGTCGGGGGCTCGGGGGTCCCGGTACCTGCGGGAGGAGCTGGGGGGACCGGGAGGGGTCGGGGGCTCGGGGGTCCCGGTACCTGCGGGAGGAGCTGGGGGGACCGGAGAGGGGTCGGGGTCCCGTCCTGACCGGGAGGAGCTGAGGGAGAGCGTCGGGGGGTCCCGGTGCTGACCAGGAGGAGCTGAGGGGACAGCGGGGCTCAGGGGGTCGGGGGGTCCCGGTACCTCGGGGGGTCCCGGTACCCTCGGGGGGTCCCGGTTCCTGCGGGAAGTGCTGGGGGGACAGCGGGGGTCAGGGGGTCAGGGGGTCCCGGTACCTCGGGGGGGTCCCGGTACCTCGGGGGGTCCCCGGTACCTCGGGGGTCCCGGTTCCTGTGTAGGAATCGCTGAGGGGACAGCGGGGCTCAGGGGGTCCCGGTACCTCGGGGGTCTCCGGTACCTCAGGGGGTCCCTGTTCCTGCAGGAATCGCTGAGGGAACCGGGAAGGGGTCAGGGGGTCTCTGGTACCTGCGGGAAGCGCTGAGAGGACGGTGGGGCTCGGGGCTCCCGGTTCCCTCAGGAAGCCCCAGGAGGAGCTGAGGGGACAGCGGGGAAGGGGTCGGGGGTCTCCGGTTCCCGCGGGGCAGGGGTCGGGGGTCTCCGGTTCCCGCGGGAAGCGCTGAGGGGACAGCGCGGCTCGGGGAGTCTCGGTAGCTGCGGGCGGCCCCGGGAAGCTCTGCGGGAGCGGGGGCACATCCATCGGGGGTCTCGCTACTTGCGGGGAGCTCCGGCAGGAGCTGAGGGGCTCAGGGGCCCGGTCTGAGGGCGCAGGTAGGCCCGGGGGGTCGCGGTACCTGCGGGAAGCGCGGAGGGAGAGCTCGGGGGAGCTGCGGGGGCCCAGCCGCACCGGCGGGAGCCTCCGGCGGCCTCAGGAAAAGCTCCGAGGGGCTCGGCTGGCGAGGAGCTCGGGGGGTCCCGGTATCCCCGGGAGGCTCCGAGGGGCTCCGGTAACGGCGGGGATCTCTGAGGGGCGAGGGGCACTCGGGGGGTCCCGGTATCCCCGGGAGGATCTGAGGGGATGGACGGTGAGGGGGCACTCGGGGGGTCCCGGCGGTTCCTCCGGGAATCTCTGAGGGATTCGGGGGCGAGGGGCACTCGGGGGGTCCCGGTATCCCCGGGAGGCTCTGAGGGGCTCCGGTAACGGCGGGGATCTCTGAGGGGTTCGGGGCACTCGGGGGTCCCGGTGGTTCCTTTGGGAATCTCTGAGAGCTCTGAGGGGCTCGGGGGTCCCGGTAAGTGCGGGAATCTCTGAGGGGATGGAGGGCGAGGGGCACTCGGGGGTCCCTGAGGTTCTTCCGGGAGGATCTGAGGGGCTCCGGGGGTCCCGGTAACCCCGGGAATCTCTGAGGGATTCGGGGGCGAGGGGCACTCGGGGGGTCCCGGCGTCTCCTCCGGGAATCTCTGAGGGCTCTGAGGGGTCCCGGTAACCCCGGGAATCTCTGAGGGCTCCGGGGATCCGGTAACCCCGGGAATCTCTGAGGGATGGACGGTGAGGGGGCACTCGGGGGTCCCTGAGGTTCTTCCGGGAGGCTCTGAGGGCTCTAAGGGGTCCCGGTAACCCCGGGAATCTCTGAGGGATGGAGGGGGGGGGCACTCGGGGGGTCCGGCGGCTCCCCCGGCAATCTCTGAGGGCTCTGAGGGGTCCCGGTAACCCCGGGAATCTCTGAGGGCTCCGGGGATCCGGTAACCCCGGGAATCTCTGAGGGGATGGGGGCGGGGGTCACTCGGGGTCCCTGAGGTTCCTCCGGGAATCTCTGAGGGCTCTGAGGGGTTCCGGTAACCCCGGGAATCTCTGAGGGGATGGACGGTGAGGGGCTCCAGGGGTCCCGGCCGTTCCTCCGGGAGGCTCTGAGGGGCTCCGGGGTCCCGGTAACCCCGGGAATCTCTGAGGGATGGAGGGCCGGGGGCACTCGGGGGTCCCGGCGGCTCCTCCGGGAGGCTCTGAGGGGCTCCGGGGTCCCGGTAACCCCGGGAATCTCTGAGGGGATGGAGGGCCGGGGGCACTCGGGGGTCCCGGCGGCTCCTCTGGGAGGCTCTGAGGGGCTCTGGCGGTTCCCGGTAACCCCGGGAATCTCTGAGGGGATGGACGGTGAGGGGCTCCAGGGGTCCCGGCCGTTCCTCCGGGAGGCTCTGAGGGGCTCCGGGGGTCCCGGTAACCCCGGGAATCTCTGAGGGGATGGACGGTGAGGGGCTCCAGGGGTCCCGGCCGTTCCTCCGGGAGGCTCTGAGGGGCTCCGGGGGTCCCGGTAACCCCGGGAATCTCTGAGGGGATGGAGGGCCGGGGGCACTCGGGGGTCCCGGCCGTTCCCCCGGCAATCTCTGAGGGCTCTGAGGGGCTCCGGGGGTTCCCGGTAACCCCGGGAATCTCTGAGGGGATGGACGGTGAGGGCTCCAGGGGTCCCGGCCGTTCCCCCGGCAATCTCCGCGGGGTCACCCGGGGGGATCCCGGCCGTACCTGCGGGCGCCTCCGGCGGCCCGGGCGCGGCGGGCGCGGGCGGCGGCGGCGGCGGCGGCGGCGGCAGCGGGGCCGGGGCCGGGGCCGGCCCGGCGAAGATGTCGGGGGCCCCTCGGTGCCCGGCCAAGAGCGCGGCGGCGGCGGCGGCGGCGGCGGCGGCGGCGGCAGCGGCAGCGGCGGTAGCGGCGTCTTCCTCCTCCTCTTCCTCGTCGTCCTCATCGTCGTCGTCCTCCTCGTCCCCCTCGGACACCGCCATCTCCTCCTCCTCCTCCTCGTCCTCCCTCAGCGGGGACGCCATGGCGGGGTGAGGGGCGGGCGGGGGGAACCCACCGCCCCAAAAAACGCCCCCGCCGCTGCGGGCAGGGGAGAGAGAGAGGATAAAAAACCCTCAAAAAAATTAATTAAAAAAAAAAATAATAATAATAAAGCGAGGAAAGGATGTGGGGGGGGGGGGGGGGGGGGCGGGACGGGGCGACGACCCCCCCCCCGGGCCGGAGCCCGGCGGGGCCGCGGGGGGGGCGGTGAGAATGGGTTAAAAAACGCCCGGATCGGTTAAAAAATCGCCGGAGGGTGCGGGAGGCGGCGGGCCGGCGCCGGCGGCTGCGAAAATGGCGGCCCCGGGTGTAATTTTAAAATAAAACTCCCCCCGCTCCCACCACCGGGTAGGCACCGGGGAGATACGAACAGCAAAAAAACAAAAAATGGGGATTAAAAAAAAAAAATATGTGTAATAATAATAATGATAAAAAACACACCCCGTTATAGGGGGAAAAAAAAAAGGGGGAAAGGCGTAAAAAAAAAAAAAAAATACGGAGGAGGGAGGGGTTAAAAATGAGGGAAAATGGGGGGGGGGCCTTCCCCGCTGGTTGAGGGGGAAATAAAAAATTTAAAAAAAAAAACACAAAAAGAGCAAAATGGCCGATTGAGGGTTTTTTTTTTTTAAAGTTGCCCCGCACACACCTTAGGGGAGGAAGGAGGGGGGGAAAGAGGCGAAAAAAGGCTCAAAAAGGGACAAAAAAAGCGACAAAACCCAGCCCGCCAAAGGGGAGGGGAGTGGAGGGGGGGGGGAAATTAAATTAATATTTAAAAAAAATATATATATATAAAGGAAGGGGAAGCGTTCGGAATGAAAGAAATGAAGGGGGGGATTGTAAAGGAGTTAAATTGGAGGGGAAAGGAAGGGTGAAGTGAAAAAATGGGGTGGAAAAGTGGGAAAGGGGAGGAAGGGAAGGGAAAAAGGGGTAAAAATCGACATTAAATTTCAAAAGGGGAAGGAACGGAAGAAAACGAAAGGGGGGGGAATCGAGCTTAAAATTGATACGGCGAAGGAGGAGATCAAAAATAAACATTGAAATTTCAAAAAAAAAAAAAAAAAAAAAAAAAAAAGGGGGGGAAGGGAACGGGAAAAAAAAAATTTAAAAATAAACAAAAATCGGGCTGAAAAAGGGTAAAAAAACCCCAACACTAAAAAAAAAAGCAAAAAACCCCTTAAAACCAAATGTTAAAAAAAAATAAAAAAAAAAAATTAAAAAAAAAATCTAAACTCCCCAGGAAAAAAAAACACCGATCCTTTAAAAAACAATAAAAAAAAACACTTAAAAATTAATTTTTTTTCCCCCAAACCCCTGAAAAACAATCCGTGCCGGCGCGCCCCCCACCCCGCCCTCCCCCCCGAGCTGCGGGTTCCTCCCGCTCCTCATCTGGGGGATTTCGGGGCAATCGGGGGCTCGCAATAATCAGAATTTTTTTTTTTTTTTTTTGCCTTTTTTCTCCCTCCCGTAGATTCCCCAGCTCGACGAGGGACAAATATTTGTGTGGCTCCAGTCGGGGAGGGGGACGCGAAGCCGAAGATTTTTTTTTTTTTTCTGCATAAAACAAAGATGGCTGCGGTAAATTATTTTTTTTTTTCTTGCTTTTTTTTTTTTTTTTTTTTTTCTTTCCTTTCTCCTTATTCTCTTCCCCCCTCCCCTCCTCTCCTCACTCCCATAAAAATATTTCGGGGGGGATTAATCAGTACTCATGCTCAGTGTGACATCAGCATAAATTGTTAAAGGTTAACTAGTTCCATACTCGGCACGCTTCCTTTTTTTTTAATATATATATTTATTTTTAAAGGTTTTTTTTACCCTTTTCTCCCTCATTTTTCAGCCATTCCAACCCCCCCTTCGGTGATTTTAAGCACGCACTTAAAAAATATATATATATGTAAAAAAGCAAATTTTATTTTTTTTTTTTTTTTTTGTTCTTTCTCCCTCCCTCCTCGACTTTGAAATACTTGGGAAGGGAGTGGTTTGGTGGTTGGGTTTTGGTTTTTTTTTTTTCTTCTTTTGGGTGTTTTTTTTTTTCTTTTTTTGGAGTTTCTTTAAGGCTGCAAGGGAGGAAGAACAAAAAAAAAATAAAATAAGTGGGGGTTTGTAAGGATTTAAAAAAAAAAAAAAGGTTGAGGAAGGGGTTGGGATTAAAAAAGGGGGATTGGAAAAGGAGGGAAAAAGATTGGAAAGGAAGAAAAAAGGTTGAAAAGGAATGAAAATGGGAAAAGATTGAAGATGGGGAAAAAGGGTTGGAAATGGGGGAAAAGATTGGAAATGGGGGAAAAATATTAAAAATGGGAAAAATTAAAAATGGGGAAAGATTAAAAATGGGGAAAGATTAAAAATGAGGAAAGATTAAAAATGGGAAAAATTAAAAATGGGGAAAATGAAAAATGGGGAAAGATTAAAAAGGGGAAAAGATTAAAAATGGGAAAATATTGGAAAAGGGGAAAAGATTAAAAATGGGAAAAGATTAAAAATGGGAAAAATTAAAAATGGGAAAATATTGGAAAAGGGGAAAATGGAAAAAGGGGAAAAAAGATTGGAAAGGGAAAAAATTGAAAAAGGGGGAAGATTAAAAAGGGGAAAAGGGAAAATTGAAAAGGAATAAAAAATATTGGAAAGGGGAAAAGGATTTTAAAAGATGAAAGAAGAAAAATGTTGAGAAGGGAAAAATTAATTAGAAAAAAAAAGGTTGAAAAAATATTTATTAAAAAAAAAACTGGGAAGAGGAAGAAGAGTGGAAAAGGATGGGAGAAGGTAAAAAGATGCAAGAGGGAAAATTTATAAAGGGAAAAAAATTTAAAAATAATAAAAAAAAAAATACTCCAAAAAGGTGAAAATGGGAAAACATTTAAAAGGATGAAAGTTTAAAAAATGTGCAAATTGAGAAAAATATTCAAAAAGGGATAAAAGTTACTAAAAATATTGAAAAATGGAGAAATATTATACAGGAAAAACATTTAAGAAAAGGACGGAAAGGGAAAAAAGATTTAAAAAGGAAAAAAGTTTGGAAAAAAGAAAGAAAAATCGAAAGAGAAAAAAATGAAAAGAGGGGAAAAGGAAAAAAAAAGAGTGAAAAATGTAAAAAATCAAAAGAAAATTGAAAAAAGAAATATTAAAAAATTGAAAGAAGGGGAAAGGATGAAAGGGAGTAAGATAAAATAATGGAAAAGAAGATTCAGAAGAGGAAAAATCCTGAAAACAGGAAAAATATTTTAGAAAATGGGGAAATATTTAAAAAGTGGCCAAGAATCAAAAATGGGGGAAAAGAGAAGAATTAAAGAGATGGAAAAAGACTCAAAAAGGAGGAAAAATTGTTAAAGAAAAGGGGAAAAAAGGGAAATGAAGGAAAGGGAAGGGGAAAAAAAAAGGAAAAAATTGAAAAAAAATATTGAAAAGGGAGAAAAAAATCGAAAAAGGAGAAATAAAATATATAAAAAAAAAAGGAGAAAAAAGAAAATTAAAAAAAAAAAAAGAAAAGCAGAGGTGAAATGGGGAGTTTGTCACTGCTGAGGGTTTGAAGGGTTAAATTTGCCCAAAATGCCCCAAAATTCCCCCAAAACCCCCGGGCCCTGCCTGCCCCTCCTCCCCTCCTGGAGCTTTTTTGGGGTTTTTTTTATTTCCCGTTCCTTTTTTTGGCCTTTTTTACCCCAAAACTCCGGGTTGATTCCAGCTCGAGCCCCCCAGCAGCTGATTTTACCCCGAAAGGCTGAAAAATGGGGTAAAAAACACCCCAAGTTTGGGCTCGACCCCATTTGGGGTTTTTTTTACCCAAAAGCTGCTCCTGGTCGGTGTCACCCAGCACCCAAAATCCCCAAAATCCACCCAAAACCCTCGGGGGGCACCTGGAGAACCCCAAAATCCAAAAGAATGTCCCCAAACCTCCAGGGTGGCACTCAGAACCCCAAATCCCTCAAATCCCCAAATTCCCTCAAATTCCTCCCTCAAATTCCCTCAAATTCTCCAAATTCCCTCAAATTTCCTCATTCCTCAAATTCCCCAAATTCCCTCAAATTCCCCAAATTCCCTCAAATTCCCCCAAATTCCCTCAATTCCCCCAAATTCCCTCAAATTCCCTCAAATTCCCCAAATTCCTCCAAATTCCCTCAAATTCCTCCCAAATTCCCCCAAATTTCCCCCAAATTCCCCAAATTATTCCCCAAATCCTCAAATTCCCTCAAATTCCCTCAAATTCCCCCTCCAAATTCCCCCAAATTCCCCCAAATTTCCCCAAATTCCCTCAAATTCCCCCAAATTTCCCCAAATTCCCCCCAAATTCCCTCAAATTCCTCCCAAATTCCCTCAAATTCCCCCAAATTCCTTCAAATTTCCCCCAAATTCCTCCCAAATTCCCCCAAATTCCTCCCAAATTCCCCCAAATTCCTCCCAAACTTTCGTGTGACACCCCAGGGACCCCAAATTCCTCCCAAATTCCCCCCAAATTCCTCCCAATTTCCCCCAAATCCTCACGGGGCACCTTGAGAACCCCAAAATCCCCAAAAATGTCCCCAGACCCCAGGGTGCACCTCGAGAACCCCAAATGTCTCCTAAACCCTCGTGTGACACCCCAGGGACCCCAAATCCCCAAACCCAAACCTCGTGTGACACCCCAGGGACCCCAAATCCCACAGGAATCCCCCAAACCCCTCGTGTGACACCCCAGGGACCCCAAATCCCACAGGAATCCCCCCAAACGCCTCGTGTGACACCCCAGGGACCCCAAATCCCACAGGAATCCCCCCAAACCCTCGTGTGACACCCCAGGGACCCAAATCCCACAGGAATCCCCCAAACCCCTCGTGTGACACCCCAGGGACCCCAAATCCCACAGGGATGGGGACAGGGACAGGGAGAGGGACAGGGACAGACAGAGACAGGGACAGGTGACACAGGGACAGGTGACACGGACATACAGGTGACACAGACACAGGGACAGGTGACAGACACAGGGACAGGTGACAGACACACAGGTGACAGACACAGGGACAGGTGACACAGGGACAGTGACACGGACATACAGGACACAGACACAGGGACAGGTGACACAGACACAGGGACAGGTGGCACATACACAGACAGGTGACACGGACACATGGACATACTCAGGTGACACGGACACACAGGTGACAGACACAGGGACAGGTGACACAGACACACAGGTGACACAGGGACAGGTGACAGACACAGACACAGGGACAGGTGACATGGACACACAGGTGACACGGACACACAGGTGACACAGGGACAGGTGACACCAGGGGACCCTGTGACCCCTCCCGGGGACCTCGGGACAGGTTAAGGACAGGTTAGGGACAGGTTAGGGTCAGGTTAGGGACAGGTTAAGGACAGGTTAGGGTCAGGTTAAGGACAGGTTAGGGACAGGTTAGGGACAGGTTAGGGACAGGTTAGGGACAGGTTAAGGACAGGTTAAGGACAGGTTAGGACAGGTTAGGGACAGGTTAAGAACAGGTTAGGGACAGGTTAAGGACAGGTTAGGGACAGGTTAGGGACAGGTTAGGGACAGGTTAGGGTCAGGTTAGGGTCAGGTTAAGGACAGGTTAGGGACAGGTTAGGGTCAGGTTAGGGACAGGTTAAGGACAGGTTAGGGACAGGTTAGGGACAGGTTAAGGACAGGTTAAGGACAGGTTAGGGTCAGGTTAGGGTCAGGTTAGGGACAGGTTAGGGTCAGGTTAGGGTCAGGTTAGGGTCAGGTTAAGGACAGGTTAAGGACAGGTTAGGGACAGGTTAGGGTCAGGTTAGGGACAGGTTAGGGACAGGTTAGGGACAGGTTAGGGTCAGGTTAAGGACAGGTTAGGGACAGGTTAGGGTCAGGTTAGGGACAGGTTAGGGACAGGTTAGGGTCAGGTTAGGGACAGGTTAGGGTCAGGTTAAGGACAGGTTAAGGACAGGTTAGGGTCAGGTTAGGGTCAGGTTAGGGACAGGTTAGGGACAGGTTAAGGACAGGTTAGGGACAGGTTAAGGACAGGTTAGGGACAGGTTAGGGTCAGGTTAGGGACAGGTTAGGGACAGGTTAGGGACAGGTTAGGGTCAGGTTAGGGACAGGTTAAGGACAGGTTAGGGTCAGGTTAGGGACAGGTTAAGGACAGGTTAAGGACAGGTTAGGGTCAGGTTAGGGACAGGTTAGGGACAGGTTAGGGACAGGTGTGTCACCAGGTCACAGGTGCCAGTGCCGAGGGCTGGCAGCCCCCTCCCCCCCCCAGGGGACACCAAAGCCCCCCCGAGGGGGGGACAGGGGGTGACGCTCCCCCCATTGTCACTCCTGTCCCCAAAAGTGTCCCCTCCCCCCCCGAGGCTCCCGGGGCCGACACCCCCGGAGTCATTGGGGTCCCAAAAGTGACAATTCACCCCCAAATCGGGGGGGATCCCCCTGGGGACCCCCCGGTGTCACCGGGGCTGCACGGGGGGGACGGGGATGGGGCGGGGGGCTTGAGGTGACAACGGGGATTTGGGGGGGTCCCTCCCTTGGTTTGGGGGGGCCCCAGCACCCCCATGACGGGGGAGGGTCCCCAATATTGATGAGCGGACCCCCAAAGAGGGAGGCAAGGGGGGGACCCCAAAACTGGGGGGGGGTGGGGGGTGTTGGTGACCCCAATGTGAGGGGGGGGGGCCGTGAGCCCCTAATTTGGGGGGTGGGGGGGTCCCCCACCCCCACTCTGCGGATGACGTCATTGCCCGCGGCCTTCAGGACGGGGTGCCCCTGGCTGAGGGGGGGGGGGGGGGTCACGGAGGGGAGACCCCTCCCCAAAACTCGACCCCCCTCCAATCTCCACGAACCCCCAGACCCCTCCTGAGCCCCCCCAGCCCCTCAGGGCTCCCCCCCCCCCGCACCTCGGGGCCACTCAGGCCGGGCCCGGGGTCGCCGCCGAGCCCGCGCCGCCCGTCGCCATGGCAACGCCGCCGGAAATCCCGGCGCGCCGCGAGGCGTGCTGGGAAACGTAGTCCTTGGGCAAGAGGGGTGGGTAATGGCGAGCGGTGCACGCCGGGAAATGTAGGCGCCCGCCCGGCGCCCGCTGTGGCGCGCGGTGCACGCCGGGAGTTGTAGTCCCTGGCTCCGCCCCTCCCGGCCCGCGCGGGGGCTGCCGGGAAGCGGCGCCGTCATGGCGGCTCCGCCGGAGGGGGCGGGGGCGGCCCGGCCGTGAGTGGGGCCCGGGGGGATTTGGGGGGGATTTGGGGGGGCCGGGGGGGCTGCAGGGGCGGCCCAGGTGCACCCATGGATCCTGGGGGCGCCGCAGGAGATCGGGGGAGGGGGGATCTGGAGGCCGTGGGCGGCCATAGGGGGTTATGGGGGGGGGGGGGGCTTGCGGGGTCCTGAGGGGAGGTTTGGGGGTCCCTGTAGGACTGGGGAAGGGTTTGGGGGTCGCTATAGGATTGGGGAAGGGTTTGGGGGTCCCTGTAGGATTGGGGAAGGGTTTGGGGGTCGCTATAGGATTAGGGAAGGGTTTGGGGGTCCCTGTAGGATTGGGGAAGGGTTTCGGGGTCCCTGTAGGATTAGGGAAGGGTTTGGGGGTCCCTATAGGATTGGGGAAGGGTTTGGGGGGTCCCTGTAGGATTGGGAAGGGTTTGGGGGTCCCTATAGGATTGGGGAAGGGTTTGGGGGTCCCTGTAGGATTGGGGAAGGGTTTGGGGTCCCTACAGGATTGGGGAAGGGTTTGGGGGTCCCTGTAGGAT
Source organism: Sitta carolinensis (assembly GCA_032173965.1). Classification (NCBI taxonomy): domain Eukaryota; kingdom Metazoa; phylum Chordata; class Aves; order Passeriformes; family Sittidae; genus Sitta; species Sitta carolinensis. The sequence goes on along the minus strand of JAVUNC010000056.1, from coordinate 114,955 downwards.
TAGGGAAGGGTTTGGGGGTCCCTATAGGATTGGGGAAGGGTTTGGGGGGCCATAAGGACTGGGGAAGGTTTGGGGGTCCCTATAGGATTGGGAAAGGTTTTCGGGGTGTCAGAAGGACTGGGGGTGAGTTTGGGGGTCCCTGTAGGATTGGGAAAGGTTTTGGGGGTCCCTATAGAACCGGGGGAGGTTTGGGGTCCCTACAGAACTGGAGAGAGTTTCGGGGGGGTCCCTATAGAACTGGAGAGGATTTTGGGGGATCCCTATAGGATTCGGGAAGCTTTTAGGATTCCCTATAGAATCAGACAAAACTTTTTAGGATTCCCTCCCTGGGGGGGTCCGGGGTGTTTAAGGGGGGGGTCTGGGGTGTCTATGGGGGTCCGGGGTGTTTATGGGGGGGTCTGGGGTGCCTATGGGGGTCCGGTGTGTCTATGGGGGGGTCCGCTGTGTCCGGGGGGGTCCGGTGTGTCTATGGGGGGGTCCGGTGTGTCTATGGGGGGTCCGGGGTGCCTATGGGGGGTCCGGGTGCCTATGGGGGGTCCGGGGTGCCTATGGGGGTCCGGTGTGTACGGGGGGGGGTCCGGGGTGCCTATGGGGGGGGTCCGCTGTGTCCGGGGGGTCCGCTGTGTCTATGGGGGGGTCTGGGGTGTCTATGGGGGGTCCGCTGTGTCCGGGGGGGTCCGGTGTGTCTATGGGGGGTCCGGGGTGTATGGGGGGTCCGGTGTGTCTATGGGGGGTCTCACCCCTCTCCCCCCCCCCCCCCAGGAGCCCGGCCCGGGGGTCTCGGGCCCCCCCCGGGGGCGGCAGCGGCTGGAGGCGCTGCTGAACCGCAGCCTGCGCATCCGCATGTCTGACGGGCGGACCCTGGTGGGCGCCTTCCTGTGCACCGACCGCCAGAGCAACGTCATCCTGGGTCCGCCCAGGAGTTCCTCAAGGCCGCAGGTCCTTGGGGGCTTTCTCGGGGCGTCCCGGGGGGGTTTTGGGGGTCCTGGGGGGTTCAGAGGGTCTCAGGGTGATGCGATGCTGGGCTCGGCGCAGGAGCTCCTCAAAGCTGCGGGTCTGGGGGATCTTTGGAGGAGTTTTGGGGTTTATTTTTTGTATCCTGGGAGTGATATCAGGTTTTTTGGAAGTTTGGGGTGGTCCTGGAGGGGTTTTGGGGGTCTTGGGTGGGTTTTGGGGGTCCTGGGGGGTTCTGGGGGGTCTCAGGGTGATGCGATGCTGGGCTCGGCGCAGGAGCTCCTCAAAGCTCCGGGGTTTCATGGTCCTGGAGGAGTTTGGGAGGGTCGTGGGGGAGTTTTTTGGGGGGTCGCGGGGAGTTTTGGGGTCTTTTGGGGTTTTTTATGAGGTCCTGGGGGTTTTTAGGGGGGTCCTGGGGTGGTTTGGGGGGTCCTGGGGGATTCGGGGGTCTCAGGGTGATGCGATGCTGGGCTCGGCGCAGGAGCTCCTCAAAGCTGCGGGTCTGGGGGGAGTTGGAGGAGTTTTGGGGGGTCCTGGGGGAGTTTGGGAGGGTCCTGGGAGAGTTTTTGGGGGGTCCCGGGGGAGTGTTGGGGTCTTTTAGGGTTTTTTTGGGGGTTCAGAGGGTCTGGCAGTGATGCGATCCTGGGCTCGGTGCAGGAGTTCCTGAAAGCTGCAGGGCTGGGGGGGGTTGGGGAGAAATTTGGGGGGTCCTGGGGGAATTTGGGGGGTCCTGGGGAGTTTTGGGAGGGTTTTTGGGGGGTCCTGGGAGTTTTTGGGGTTTTTTTTCTGGGGGGTTCTGGAGGGTGGCAGCGTTCCCATCGCAGGGCGGGGCTGAGGGGGTTAAAGGGACACTGGGGGGGATTTTGGGGGGTCCGGGACCCCAATTTGGGGGGGTCCTGATCCCCTTTTGCCCCCCAGACGCGTTCCCGGGCAGTGAACCCCGAGTGCTGGGGCTGGCCATGGTGCCCGGGCACCACATCGTGTCCATCGAGGTGGAGCCCCCCTACCCCTGAGGGACCCCCGGGATGGACCCCCCAAAAAACACCCCAGGAACCTTCTGGATGGACCCCGACCCCTGAGAGACCCCAACACCGGATGGACCCCCCAAAAAAACCCCCAGGAACCTTCTGGATGGACCCCGACCCCTGAGAGACCCCAACACCGGATGGACCCCCCGAAAACACCCCAGGGACCCCCCAACATCTGGATGGACCCCCCAACACTTCGAGGGACCCCCCAACACCTCAGGGCCCCCCTGGACGGACCCCAACCCCCGAGGGACCCCCCAAGACCAGCACGGACCCTCGACCCCTCCCCCCAAATCCATGTGGGGACCCCCCCAGGACTTTGAGCCCCCCCCCCAAAAATGTCCGGGGGTTTTGGGGTCCCCAGGTGCCATTAAAGCCCCCCCGGTGACGCCGGCCCCGTGTGATGCTCGTGGGTGTGACCCCCCCCCAAATTCCTGAGACCCCTCCCAAATCCTTCTCCCCCAATTCTCAGCCCCCCCCAATTCCTGAGACCCCTCCCCAAATTTCCTTCTCCCCCCAATTTCTCGCCCCCCCCCAAATTCCTGAGACCCCCTCCCCAAATTTCTGGGATCCCCTCTCCAAATCCTCTCCCCCATTTCCTGCCCCCCTAAATTCCTGAGACCCCTCCCAAACCCTTTTCCCAAATTCCTGAGACCCCCTCCCCAAATTTTTTCTCCATTTGCTTTCCCCCATTTCCCGCCCCCCGATTTCCCAACCCCCCCAAAAATTTCTAAGCCCCCCCCCAAATCCTTTCCCCATTCCTGCCCCCCAAATTCCTGCCCTCCCTCCCCCAGTTCCCGCCCTCCCCCACGGAGCCGTCGGGCTTTGCCATTAATTTAATCTCAGGTACAAAATAGCTCTTGGGGGGGGGAGGGGAGGGGGGCACCCGCCCCTCCCCCACCCCCAAAACCACCGGGGGCCCGGTGGGGGGAGGGGAAGGGGGATACGGGGTGTGGGGGGAGGGGCGGGCGGCCGCAGGGCCCAGCACCATGATGGGGGTGGGGCGGGGCGAGGGGGGGGTGGGGGGGGGGTGTGACAACCCTCCCCTCCCCCCCCCCAAAGGTCAGGGGTCACCGGGTGATGGGGACAAGGGGGGGGGGAGGGTCACCACCCCCCCTCCCCCAGACCCCTCCCCTCCCCCACCCTCCCTCGGGAGTCGGGGACCCCCGCCCGACCCCCCCCAATAAATAAAGCGACCCCTCCCCCACCCCCCTCCCCCCCCCCCCCCGCGTATAAATTAAAAAAGAGGAAAAAAACAAAAAAAAAAGAAAAATGAAAAAAAAAAAGAAAAAAAAAATCATTTACAAAAAAATCACCACCACCCCCCCCCAAAAAAAATAAAAAACCCAAAACGAGGCTCGGGAAGGGGGGGAGGGGTAGCACAGGCCCCTCCCCCCTTTGCACCATGGTGGGGGGGAGCCCCTCCCCCCCTTTAGAGACCTGAGCCCCACCCCGGGAGGGGGAGGGGCGGAGGGGGGCAAACCCCCCCCCCCTTTTTAAAAAAATCCCCTCCCCCCCCCCGGCCCGGACCCGTATGGGGGGGGAGGGGCGGCTGGTTTGGGGGGCGGGGGGCGTTTTTGGTTGAATCTTGGCAAGGGGTCGGACCCCCCCCCCAATAAAAGTGCCCCTCCCCCCAGCCCCTCCCCCCCCCCTTTTTAATGCTGCGGGAGGGGGCGGGGACCTCCCCCCACCTTTGTGTTGGGGGAGGGGCACAAACCCCCCCCAAACGAGGGGGGGAGGGGCCGGAGCGGAGCCTCCCCTCCCCCCACCCCCCTCTGAGTTCAACAGGCCCCCAAAATCCGGGGGAGGGGGAGTAAAAAGACGCCCCCCCCCCCATCCCCCACCGCGGGGGGGGGGAGGGGCTTTGTAAATTCCTATAAATCGGGATTTTTGTATAAAATCGGAGTTTTCCCCCTCAGAACCCCTCCCCCACCCCCCGCGGTGGGGGGAGGGGCGTCCTGTCCGTCCGTCCAGACGCGTTTTTGGGGCGATTCCTCCGGGAATAAATAAAAAGTGTTCGTGGGGGAGGGGCGGGGGGAGCCCCCCCCGGTCACACACACCCCCCCCCCCCCCCGCCGTGCCCCTCCCCCGCCGCGGCGTCCCCTCGGTGGGGGGGGGGAGGGGCTCATCTGGGGGTCGGTGGCGTCACCTGTGGGGGAGGGGAGGGGAGGGGTCACCGGGAGGGGTCGGGGGCCCCACGCAGGTGCCCCCCCCACCGGAAGGGGGGGTTGTGCCCAGGTGTGCCCAGGTGTGTAATGCCATCCCAGCTGTCCCCAGGTGTGCTCTGGTGTCCTCAGGTGTCCCCAGGTGTGTCCTCCAGCTGCCCCCCCGCTGCCCTCAGCTCCTCCCCCCAGGTGTCCCCCCGCTGCTCCCAGGTGTGCCCAGGTGTGCCCAGATATCCCCAGCTCCCCCAGCGTGTGCCCCCAGGTGTGCCCAGCTGCCTGCCCCCAGGTATCCTCAGGTGTGTCCCCAGCTCCCCCAGGTATCCCCAGGTGTGTCCCCAGCTCCCCCAGGAGTGCCTCCAGGTGTCCCCCAGGTGCCCCCAGGTGCGCCTGCAGGTATCCCCAGGTATCCCCAGCTCCCCCAGGTGTGCCTGCAGGTATCCCCAGGTGTGCCTGCAGGTATCCCCAGGTGCCCCTCACCAGGGTGAAGCCGTCGTAGATCTGCATGAGCTCCTCGGTCTTGTACTGCTCGAGCACCACGACCCCGGCCAGGCCGCCCCCGCGGCGCCGCGCGCAGCCCTCGCAGTGCACCAGGTACGTGTTGCGCCCGCCCGTCTCGCTCGTCACGAACAGGATGTTGAACACCTCCACCTGCCCGGGGCAGCGACGGACAGACGGACGGACGGACGGGGGGGATGGGACAGACAGACAGACAGGGTGGGGATGGGACAGACAGACAGACAGGGGTGGGGATGGGACAGACAGACAGGGGTGGGGATGGGACAGACAGGTGTGGGGATGGGCAGAGACAGACAGACAGGGTGGGGATGGGACAGACAGACAGGTGTGGGATGGGACAGACAGACAGGTATGGGACGGGTAGGGACAGACAGGTGTGGGGTGGGCAGGGACAGACAGGTGTGGGGATGGGCAGAGACAGGTGTGGGGATGGGACAGACAGACAGGTGTGGGGTGGGCAGGGACAGACAGACAGGTATGGGACGGGCAGGGACAGACAGACAGGTGTGGGGATGGGCAGAGACAGACAGACAGACAGACAGACAGGTGTGGGGATGGGACAGACAGACAGACAGGTGTGGGGATGGGCAGGGACAGACAGACAGGGTGGAGATGGGACAGACAGACAGGTGTGGGGATGGGCAGGGACAGACAGACAGACAGGTGTGGGGATGGCAGTGGAATGACCAAAGACATGGCAATGGTCAGTGCAATGGTCAGGGACACCCAATGGTCATGGCCGTGGCCAACAGCGAGGACAGGGCCAATACCAAGGCCACCCCCTGTCCCCGTGTCCCCCCCGAGTGTCCCCATGTCCCCCCCTGTCCCTGTGTCCCCCCCCATGTCCCCCCCATGTCCCCAATGTCCCCCGATGTCCCCCCTGTCCCCACTCACGTCACACTCGTTGCAGAAGTACGCCGGCTCGCCCTTGACACAGCCCTGTTCCCCCCCGTCCCTGTGTCCCCCCCAGTGTCCCCATGTCCCCCCTGTCCCTGTGTCCCCCCCGTCCCTGTGTCCCCCCCCATGTCCCCCCCATGTCCCCAATGTCCCCCGATGTCCCCCCTGTCCCCACTCACGTCACACTCGTTGCAGTAGTACGCCGGCTCGTCCTTGACGCGCCCCTGGTACGCGATTTTCTTCCCCGCGCGCACCAGGCTCTCGCGCTGCACCTGGCAGTGCTTGATGGACTGCAGCAGGCAGTACCTGCCGGACAGGGTCACCTGGGGTCACCTGGGGTCACCCGGGGTCACCCACTGTCCCCCCCCTGGGACTGCCAAGCCACCGTGTCCCCCTGTCCGGCTGTGTCCTCTGCGTCCCCTGTCCCCACCCCACCCACGTCCCTGTTTGTGTCACCTCCCTCCCTGACTGTCCCCAGGTGTGTCCCCAGGTGTCCCCAGGTGTGTCCCCCCCTCACTTGATCATCTTGTACAGGTCGGGGTCGCTGATCTTGACGGTCCTGGCCACGTTCCAGCTCACGTGGATCATGGGCACGATGGACTTGACGTTCTTCACCTCGTTCCACTCGTAGCGCTCCAGGGCCAGCTGGTACTGGTAGGCTGGGGACAGTGGGGACAGTGGGGACATTGGGGACAGTGGGGACAGGGAGACACCATGGCCACTGAGCCCCCCAGGGACGCTCCGTGGTGGCCTCAATGTGGCAGCGCCGCGTTGTCCCCACACGCCCATGTGCGACCCAATGTCCCCAGTGTCCCCAATCCCCCAGCGTCCCCTCAATGTGCCCAATGTCCCCAATGTCCCCAGTGTCCCCAGTCCCCCCAGTGTCCCCCCCAGTGTCCCCCCAGTGTCCCCCCAGTACCTCACCGGTCAGTGGCCCCACGTTCCAGGCGATGTTGTCTGTCCCATATCCCCAGTGTCCCCAGTGTCCCCAGTGTCCCCAGTGTCCCCAGTGTCCCCAGTCCCCCCAGTGTCCCCCCCAGTGTCCCCCCAGTGTCCCCCCAGTCCCTCACCGGTCAGTGGCCCCACGTTCCAGGCGATGTTGTCTGTCCCATATCCCCAGTGTCCCCAGTCCCCCCAGTGTCTCCCCAGTGTCCCCCCCAGTGTCCCCCCAGTGTCCCCCCAGTCCCTCACCGGTGAGTGGCCCCACGTTCCAGGTGATGTTGTCTGTCCCATATCCCCAGTCCCCCCAGTGTCCCCCCAGTGTCCCCACCAGTGTCCCCCCAGTGTCCCCCCAGTCCCTCACCGGTCAGTGGCCCCACGTTCCAGGCGATGTTGTTGCACCAGCCCGTGGCCTGCACCCAGTGCACGGTGCCGGCGTTGATCCACACCAGGTCTCCGGGGCGCTGCACGAACCGGTACACCGGGATGTTGGAGCGGTACAGGTCCTCCAGGATGGGCCACCACGAGCCCGTCAGGTAGTCCACGCCGTGCCTGCGTGGGGGGCGTGGTCAGCGGCGGCCCCGCCCACACCTGCCCCCACCCCCCAGTTTCCTCCCAACCTTTATTCCTTATAATCCTTACACATAAACTTTATTTATAATGATTGAATTCCAGTTCTTGTCTCCTGGGGCTGGGAAAGGGGGGTTAGCCACGCCCACTGCGCTCGGACACGCCCCCCATGTGTAGCCACACCCCTGTGTTATCAGGACACACCCACTGGCTCCAGCCCAGGCCACACCCCCAATAATTAATGCTAATTATGGGGTGTTGGCTGTTATGCAGGCCCCGCCCCTTTTCTAAGCCCCGCCCCTTCCACCTCAACCACTCCCCCATACAGACCCCACCCCTTTTCCTAGGCCACGCCCCATTCCCCACGGCCCGCCCTCTTTTCCTAAGCCACTCCCCTTTTATACAGGCCCCGCCCATTCACCCAAGCCCCTCCTCCTTCCCCAGGCCCCGCCCACAAAGCCATATAAGGCCAGGGTGCTCTCCCAGCAGCGCTGCCCAATAACCCACGACTCCGCCTCCTTACACAAACCACACCCTCCTCCAGGCAAACCACACCCTATTTCTTTCAGGCCACGCCCCTTCCGTGCAGGCCACGCCCCTTTCCCCGCCCACCTGTCGCAGAAGGCAGAGATGGTCTCCCAGTAGTGCTCGTGCACGGCGAACCACTCGCAGTCGCCGGGCCGATGTTGATGTTCACCGAGCAGAAGTTGTTGTTCTCCTGGTGGCCTGCGGGGACGCTGCCGCTGGCACCTCCCCCAGGTGTGCCCAGGTGTGTTTTGGGTGTGCCCCAGGTGTGTTTTGGGTATGCCCAGGTGTGTTCAGGTGTGTTTTGGGTATGCCCAGGTGAGCCCAGGTATGTTTTGGGTGTGCCCAGATGTGTTTTACGTGTCCCCCAGGTGTGCCCAGGTGTGTTTTGGGTATGCCCAGGTATGCCCAGGTGAGCCCAGGTGTGCCCAGCTGTGCCCAGGTGTGTTTTGGATGCACCAGGTGAGCCCAGGTATGTTTTGGGTGTGCCCAGATGTGCTCAGGTGTGTTTTATGTGTCCCCCAGGTGTACCCAGGTGTGTTTTAGGTATGCCCAGGTGTGTTTTGGGTATGCCCAGGTGTGTTTTGGGTATGCCCAGGTATGCCCAGGTGTGCCCAGGTGTGTTTTGGGTGTGCCCAGGTGTGTTTTATGTGCCCCCAAGCTGTGCCCACGTGTGTTTTGGGTATGCCCAGGTATGCTTTGGGTATGCCCAGGTGCCCCCAGGTGCCCCAGGTGCCCCGTGGCTCACCTGGCGTGCGGCTGCCTGGCACCTTCATGTACAGCTGCACGTGTTCATGCCCAGGATGGTGTGGCCCACGTGGCTCAGCATGTTCCCCGTGAGGACACGCGCATGAACGCCGGCAGCTTCAGCAGCTCCTGCAGCTGCGGCTTCCACCTGCGGCACGGGGGCAGCGCTGGCACCTGCCGGCTGGCACACACCTGGGGGCAGCGCCCCGCCCGGGGCACCACGCCCTGGTCACCTGGACCCTGGCTCTGACCCCCCCACTGTCACCTGGAATGGCTCTGACCCCCCCACTGTCACCTGGGAGCGGCTCTGACCCCCCCACTGTCACCGGGGAATGGCTCTGACCCCCCCACTGTCACCTGGGAATGGCTCTGACCCCCCCCATTGCACCTGGATGGCTCTGACCCCCCCACTGTCACCTGGGAGTGGTCTCTCTGACCCCCCCATTGTCACCTGGGAGTGGCCCTGATCCCCCCACTGTCACCTGGGAATGGCTCTGACCCCCCACTGTCACCTGGGAACGGCTCTGATCCCCCCACTGTCACCTGGGAACGGCTCTGACCCCCCCACTGTCACCTGGGAGCGCTCTGACCCCCCCAACAACCTCACTCCATTCCCCACTGTCACCTGGGAGCGGCTCTGATCCCCCCACTGTCACCTGGGAATGGCTCTGACCCCCCCACTGTCACCTGGGAATGGCTCTGAACCCCCCCATTGTCACCTGGGAGCGGCTCTGACCCCCCCACTGTCACCTGGGAGTGGCCCTGACCCCCCCACTGTCACCTGGGAGTGGCTCTGACCCCCCCACACTGTCACCTGGGAGTGGCCCTGACCCCCCCACTGTCACCTGGGAGTGGCCCTGACCCCCCCACTGTCACCTGGGAGTGGCCCTGACCCCCCCATTGTCACCTGGGAGTGGCCCTGACCCCCCCACTGTCACCTGGGAGTGGCCCTGACCCCCAGATTCAGCCCCCCAGGTGTCCCCCAGCACCCACAGGTGACCCTCAGCCCTTCAGTTGTCACCTGCGAGGGGCCCTGACCCCCCCCCCCTTGTCACCCAGGTGTGCTCACCCCCCCAGTGTCCCCCCCCCGTCCCCGGTGTCCCCCCGTCCCCCCTGTCCCCCCTGTCCCCCCTGTCCCCCCCTGTCCCCCCCTTCCCCCCTCCCCCTGTCCCCCCCACCCCAGTGTCCCCCCCCTCTCCCCCCTGTCCCCAGTGTCCCCCCGTCCCCACCCCGTCCCCCCGTCCCCCTGTCCCCCCTGTCCCCAGTGTCCCCCCCTGTCCCTCTGTCCCCCTGTCCCCGGTGTCACCCCCTGTCCCCCCCCGTCCCCCTGTCCCCCCTGTCCCCGGTGTCACCCCCTGTCCCTCTGTCCCCCTGTCCCCGGTGTCACCCCCTGTCCCCCTCTGTCCCCCTGTCCCCTGTCCCCGTGTCACCCCCTGTCCCCCTCTGTCCCCCTGTCCCCAGTGTCACCCCCTGTCCCCCCTGTCCTCTGTCCCCCTGTCCCCAGTGTCCCCCCTGTCCCCCCCTGTCCCCCTGTCCCCAGTGTCACCCCCTGTCCCCCCTGTCCCCGTGTCCCCCTGTCCCCGGTGTCACCTCTTGGCGTCCGACAGGTCGATGTTGGTCCCGAACTTGATGATCTGGTGGATTTCTGGTCGGGGGGCTGGGGGGGACACGGGGTCACGGGGGGGCAGGGACAGGGTCCCCAAGGGGGAGGGGACAGGCCACCCCCACCCCCCCCACAGGGGTTGGGACCCCCCCGGGGACACCCTGGGGACATTGGGACCCCCCAGTGACACCCTGGGGACACTGGGACCCCCCCAGTGACATTGGGACCCCCCAGTGACCCCTTGGGGAACATTGGGACCCCCCAGTGACACCCTGGGGACATTGGGACCCCCCAGTGACCCCCCAGTGACACTGGGACCCCCGCAGTGCCCCGGGCAGGGGGTGCTGGCACTTTGTCCCCCCGGTGTCCCCAGTGTCCCCACCTGGGCGGGGTCTCGGTGGTGCTGTCGGGCTCCTCGGCCTCCTCATCCTCACTGTCCTTGTCCTCCTGTGGGCACAGAGCCACCCGGGGTCACCTCTGGGTCACCTCTGGGTCACCTCTGGGTCACCCGGGTCACCAGGGGGCACCTCTGGGGACACCCGGGTCACCCGGGGTCACCAGGGGTCACCTTTGGGGACACCCGGGTCACTCGGGTCACCCGGACACCCGGGATCACTCGGGGTCACCTCTGGGGTCACCAGGGTCACCTCTGGGGTCACCCGGGTCACCAGGGGTCACCAGGGGTCACCTCTGGGACACCCGGGGTCACTCGGGTCACCTCTGGGTCACCTCAGCCCCTCTGGGCGCTGGGGGACACTCGGGACACCTGAGGACACTTGGGGACATTTGGGGACACCTGGGGACACTTGGGAACACCTGGGGCTCCTTGAGCACACCTGGGGATTCTTGGGGACACTCAAGGCCACACCTGGCGTGTCCCCTGTGTGTCCCCATGCCCTGTGAGTGTCCCCACCATGTCCCCTGTCCCTCAGGTGTGTCCCTGTCCCCAGGTTGTCCCTGTCCCCCAGGTGTGTCCCTATCCCCAGGTGTGCCCTCAGGTGTGTCCCTGTCCCCAGGTGTGTCCCTATCCCCAGGTGTGTCCCCAGGTGTGTCCCTGTCCCCAGGTGTGCCCCCAGGTGTGCCCCCAGGTGTGTCACTCACCTGCAGGGACTCCTGGAAGGAGCACACCTGGCCTGTTCCCTGTCCCCAGGTGTGTCCCTGTCCTCAGGTGTGCCCCCAGGTGTGTCCCTGTCCCCAGCTGTGTCCCCTGTCCCCCAGGTGTGTCCCTATCCCCAGGTGTGTCCCTATCCCCAGGTGTGTCCCTGTCCCCAGCTGTGTCCCCTGTCCCCCAGGTGTGTCCCTATCCCCAGGTGTGTCCCTGTCCCCAGGTGTGTCCCCTGTCCCCAGATGTGTCCCCTGTCCCCCAGGTGTGTCCCTATCCCCAGGTGTGTCCCTGTCCCCAGGTGTGTCCCCTGTCCCCAGATGTGTTCCCTGTCCCCCAGGTGTGTCCCCTGTCCCCAGGTGTGTCCCTGTCCCCAGGTGTGCCCCCAGGTGTGTCCCCATCCCCAGTGTGTCCCCAGGTGTGTCCCTCACCTGCAGGGACTCCTGGAAGGAGGAGGCCTGGCCTGTCCCCTGTCCCCAGGTGTGTCCCAGTGTGTGTGTCCCCATCCCCAGGTGTGCCCCCAGGTGTGTCCCCAGGTGCGTCCCTCACCTGCAGGGACTCCTGGAAGGAGGAGGCCTGGCCTGTCCCCAGTGTGTCCCTGTCCCCAGGTGTGTCCCCAGGTGTGTCCCCACCCCAGGTGTGCCCCCAGGTGTGTCCCCAGGTGCGTCCCTCACCTGCAGGGACTCCTGGAAGGAGGAGGCCTGGCCTGTCCCCTGTCCCCAGGTGTGTCCCCATCCCCAGGTGTGCCCCCAGGTGTGTCCCCAGGTGCGTCCCTCACCTGCAGGGACTCCTGGAAGGAGGAGGCCTGGCCTGTCCCCTGTCCCCAGGTGTGTCCCTGTCCCCAGGTGTGTCCCCAGGTGTGTCCCCATCCCCAGGTGTGCCCCCAGGTGTGTCCCCAGGTGCGTCCCTCACCTGCAGGGACTCCTGGAAGGAGGAGGCCTGGCCTGTCCCCTGTCCCCAGGTGTGTCCCCATCCCCAGGTGTGCCCCCAGGTGTGTCCCCAGGTGCGTCCCTCACCTGCAGGGACTCCTGGAAGGAGGAGGCCTGGCCTGTCCCCTGTCCCCAGGTGTGTCCCTGTCCCCAGGTGTGTCCCCAGGTGTGTCCCCATCCCCAGGTGTGCCCCCAGGTGTGTCCCCAGGTGCGTCCCTCACCTGCAGGGACTCCTGGAAGGAGGAGGCCTGGCCTGTCCCCTGTCCCCAGGTGTGTCCCTGTCCCCAGGTGTGTCCCCAGGTGTGTCCCCATCCCCAGGTGTGCCCCCAGGTGTGTCCCCAGGTGCGTCCCTCACCTGCAGGGACTCCTGGAAGGAGGAGGCCTGGCCTGTCCCCTGTCCCCAGGTGTGTCCCTGTCCCCAGGTGTGTCCCCAGGTGTGTCCCCGTCCCCAGGTGTGCCCCCAGGTGTGTCCCCAGGTGCGTCCCTCACCTGCAGGGACTCCTGGAAGGAGGAGGCCTGGCCTGTCCCCTGTCCCCAGGTGTGTCCCCAGGTGTGTCCCTGCCCCCAGGTGTGTCCCCAGGTGCGTCCCTCACCTGCAGGGACTCCTGGAAGGAGGAGGCCTGGTACTGGGCGTACTTGGCGATGGTGGTGTGCGAGCGGCTGCTCTCGCAGGGCCACACCTGCCGCGTGCCCGACAGGTCCCAGTTCTGGTCCGAGGGCTGCTGCACCTGCGTGCGCACCTCGACCCGCGTGCTCGCCGCTGGCCTCCACCAGCGTCTTGGTGCTGAACAGCCCCAGGTCTGGGGGGAAACGGGGGGGGCTGGGTTATTGGGGGGGGTCCCATGGGGATGGGGACGGGACAAGGGGTCTCCACCAGGTGCTGAACAGCCCCAGGTCTGGGGGAAAACGGGGGGTTTGGGTTATTGGGGGGGGGGTCCCATGGGATGGGGATGGGGACAAGGGACAGAGGGACAGGGACAGAGGGGACAGGGACAGGGATGGGGACAGGGACAGGACAAGGGTCTCCACCAGGTGCTGAACAGCCCCAGGTCTGGGGGAAACGGGGGTTTGGGTTATTGGGGGGGGTCCCATGGGGTTGGGGACAGGGACAGGGACAGCTCTGGATGACAATGGATCCCTGTGGGGTTCCGGGCTATTTTTTGGGGTATTTTGGGCTATTTTTGGGCTTTTTGGCACTCACTGAGGCGCAGGGACCCTGCCAGCCCCCGGATGACGGTGATGGGGGGCCCGGTGTGGTTTTGGGGTGTTTTGGGGGTATTTTGGGGTGTTTTTGGGGTATTTGGGGGTGTTTTTGGGGTGTTTTGGGTGTTTTGGCACTCACTGAGGCGCAGGGACCCCGCCAGCCCCCGGATGACGGTGATGGGGGGGCCCAGTGTGGTTTTGGGTGTTTTTGGAGGGTTTGGGGTATTTTGGGGGTGTTTTGGGGGTATTTTGGGGTATTTGGGGTGTTTTCGGGGTGTTTTTGGGGTGTTTTGGGGTGTTTTGGCACTCACTGAGCGCAGGGACCCCGCCAGCCCCCGGATGACGGTGATGGGGGGCCTGGTGTGGTTTTGGGGTATTTGGGGTGTTTTTGGGGTGTTTTTGGGTATTTGGGGTGTTTTTGGGGTGTTTTGGGGTGTTTTGGCACTCACTGAGGCGCAGGGACCCCGCCAGCCCCCGGATGACGGTGATGGGGTTCTTGGGGTCGGTGCAGAACTGCAGCAGCACCGGCGAGAAGGCGTCGCGCTTGCTCTCCAGCTGGGCGGGAACAGCAGCAGCCAATCAGCGACCAGCGCCCTCGGGCGGGGACCAATCACAGCCCGGCGCCCTTGGCAGGGACCAATCAGCACGCGGCAGCCCGCGGAAGGACCAATCACAGCGCAGCGCCCTCACGCAGGGACCAATCGCGGCACAACCAGGGGACCCAAACAGGGAGCCAATCAGAAATCAAGAAACCCATTCGGGAGCCAATCAGCATGCAGGGAACCCAACCAGGGAGCCAATCAGGAGGTGGGGAGCCAATCATCAATCAAGAGACCTGTCCAGGTAGCCAATCAGGAGGCAGGGGACACAACCAGGGAGCCAATCAGGAGGCAGGGTTTGATGGGAGCCAGGGGACCCAACCAGGGAGCCAATCAGCAATCAAGAGACCCAACCAGGGAGCCAATCAGCAATCAAGAGACCCAACCAGGGAGCCAATCAGGAGGCAGGGAATCCAACCAGGGAGCCAATCAGCAATCAAGAGACCCAACCAGGGAGCCAATCAGGAGGCAGGGAATCCAACCAGGGAGCCAATCAGCAATCAAGAAACCCATCCGGGGAGCCAATCAGGAGGCAGGGAATCCAACCAGGGAGCCAATCAGCAATCAAGAGACCCAACCAGGGAGCCAATCAGCAATCAAGAAACCCATCCGGGGAGCCAATCAGGAGGCAGGGAATCCAACCAGGGAGCCAATCAGCAATCAAGAGACCCAACCAGGAGCCAATCAGCAATCAAGAGACCCAACCAGGGAGCCAATCAGCATTCAACAGGCCATGCAGGGAGCCAATGGCTGCCGGGGCGTGGGCGGCAGCCAATCAGCAATCAATAGACCCAACCAGGGAGCCAATGGCTGCCGGGGGCGCGGGCGGCAGCCAATCAGCAATTAATAGACCCAACCAGGGAGCCAATCAGCAAATCAACAATAGAACCCAACCAGGAGCCAATCAGCAATCAAGAGACCCAACCAGGGAGCCAATCAGCAATCAAGAGACCCAACCAGGGAGCCAATCAGCATTCAACAGGCCCATGCAGGGAGCCAATGGGCTGCCGGGGGCGCGGACGGCAGCCAATCAGCACTCACGTAGATGCTGGGCGTGGGCGGGTTGAGCTTGTCCCGCGGAGCTGCTCGCGGGCGTCGATGCGCGGCTTCACCGACTGCGCGGGGCACAGGTAGGACTCGCGGAAGGGCCCCTTGAGCCGCGCCTGCCTGCGGGGGCAGCCTCAGTGGGACCCCCGGCACCGCCCGGACACACGCGGCGATAACCCGGGGCCACCGAAAAAATAACCCGGGCCACTAAAGATAACCCAGGGCCACTAAAAAATACCCCTGATCCACCGAAAAGTACCCAGACACACCCTAAATACACCCAGAAATAACCCGGGACACCGAAAAAATAACCCGGGCCACTAAAGATAACCCGGGGCCACCAAAAAATACCCCTGATCCACCGAAAAGTACCCGGACACACCCTAAATACACCCAGAAATAACCCGGGACACCAAAGATAACCCAAATACACACCCAGAAATAACCGAGGGCCACCAAAAAAATAACCCAGGGCCACCAAAAAATACCCCAAAGATAATCCAGATCCACCAAAAACTCAAACCCTCCCAAAGCCCCCTCCCCACTCCCTCGCTGGCTCGCTATCCACTTGGGACATCTCCAAACCTCTGTAGGACCCCCTGACCCCCCCCAAACCCCCTCAAACCCCCCCAAAGCCCCCTGCCCACTCCCTCGCTGGCTCGCTATCCCCTCCAACCCCCCTTGGGACATCTCCAAGCCTCTGTAGGACCCCCCAAACCCCCCCAAACCCTTCCCCAAAGCCCCCTCCCCACTCACTTGCTGTCCCACGATCCCCTCAAAACCCCCTTGGAACATCTCCAAACCTCTGTAGGACCCCCCAAACCCCCCTCAAACCCCCCCAAACCCTTCCCCAGAGCCCCCTCCCCACTCACTCACTGGCCCACGATCCCCTCCAACCCCCCTTGGGACATCTCCAAGCCTCTGTAGGACCCCCTAACCCCCCCAAACCCTTCCCCAAAGCCCCCTCCCCACTCACTTGCTGTCCCACGATCCCCTCCAACCCCCCTTGGGACATCTCCAAGCCTCTGTAGGACCCCCTGACCCCCCCCAAACACCCCCCAAACCCCCTCAACGCCCCCCAGAGCCCCCTCCCCACTCACTCACTGGCCCACGATCCCCTCCAACCCCCCTTGGGACATCTCCAAACCTCTGTAGGACCCCCTGACCCCCCCAAACCCTTCCCCAAAGCCCCCCCCCACTCACTTGCTGTCCCACGATCCCCTCAAAAACCCCTTGGGATATCTCCAAGCCTCTGTAGGACCCCCTGACCCCCCTCAAACCCCCCCAAACCCCCTTAACGCCCCCCAAAGCCCCCTCCCCAGTCACTTGCTGTCCCACGATCCCCTCCAACCCCCCTTGGGACATCTCCAAGCGTCTGTAGGACCCCCAAATCCCCCTCAAAGCCCCCTCCCCACTCACTCACTGGCCCGCAATCCCCTCCAACCCCCCTTGGGACATCTCCAAGCCGCTGTAGGACCCCCTAACCCCCCTCAAACCCCCCCAAACCCTTCCCCAAAGCCCCCTCCCCACTCACTTGCTGTCCCACGATCCCCTCAAAACCCCCTTGGGACATCTCCAAACCTCTGTAGGACCCCCCAAACCCCCCTCAAACCCCCCCAAACCCTTCCCCAGAGCCCCCTCCCCACTCACTTGCTGGCCCGCACCACCTCGGCGGCGCTGTGCCGGATCGTCAGCTGTGCCAGCGGCAGCCCCCGCGGCTCCCCCACCTCCGAGCCCCCCAAAGCGTCGGCGGGGGGACCCCCCCCAATTCCGGGGATACCCCCGGCCCCCCCGCGCCGCTCTCCACCTTGATCAGGCGATCTTGAGCTCCTTGGGGGGCCCCTCGCCCAGCGAGCGCAGCTTCAGCAGATCGGCCGAGCTGACCAGGGTCGGGGGCTCTGCTGGGGGCGGGGGCGCGGCCGGCGCGGGGGCGGGGGACCCCCCCCTTTGGTTTCCAGCCTCGGCGGGGCTCCCCCTTTCTCCTGCACGCCGGGGCTCTGCAGGTCCAGGGTGGCCAGCACCGGCCGCTCCCCGCTGCTGCTGCTGCTGCGGATCCCGCTCCTCTTTCCGCGGGTGCCGGCGCCGGGGCGGGGGTCCCCGGCGGGGGTCGCGGTGCCGAGAAGGGGGTCGGCGGTGCCGGCGGTTGCCCCCCAGCCCTAATTTAGGGGGGTGTCCGGGGAAGGGGGCTGGGCCGGCCCGCCTGCTCGGCCAGGGTCTCGCAGGCGCGGCTGATCTCCTCCAGCGCCTCCGACTCGCTGCGGGCGGGGGGCGCGGGGGCAGCGGCCCGGGGTCCCCCAGCCCGGGGTGAGGTAGCGAGTTGGGGCAAGGGGGGGCTCGGGGGCGAGGGGAAGGGGGGGTGGGTTTTGGGGTGTTGCCGCCTCCTCCTCCTCCTCCTCCTCCCGCCGTCGCGCCGCCGCCGGCGGGCGGGAAGTTTGGGGTAAAAAGGGGAATTTTGGGTCGTCCCCGTTTGCCGAAGGGGTAAAGGCGGGAGGTCCGGGGGGTCCGTGCTCGGGGGTGCCGAAGGTCGGGGGGCTTTGGGGCGGCT
The DNA here is from genome assembly GCA_032173965.1 of Sitta carolinensis. NCBI lineage: Eukaryota > Metazoa > Chordata > Aves > Passeriformes > Sittidae > Sitta > Sitta carolinensis. Next base: position 97,586 of record JAVUNC010000056.1, on the reverse strand, counting down.
AGGAGGGGGGAGGGGGGGGGAGGGGGGAGGGGGCGGCGGGGGAGGGGGGGGCGGGGGGTGACGCCCCCCTCATCCTCCTCCTGGCGGATGGACTCGTCCAGCATCTTCATGATGTTGGCCAGCCCGTCGGGCAGGATTTTGGCGAATTCGGGGGGTTCCTCGAATTGATCGTCCAAGGGGGGCGCCCCGAAATCGAAGAGGCGGGGGGGACCCCCGCGGGGTCGGAGGAAGCGGGGGAGGGGGGGTAAAGGTGGGGGAGGGGGTTCGGGGTGCGGGGGGGTGGGCGGGGGGGAGGGGGCGGGGGGGGCGCTCTTTGGAAAAGGGACCCCCGAAGAAATGGGGGGAGGGCTGGGGCGGGGGAGGGGCGGGGAGGTTCCTGAGGTATCGGGGGGGCCCTCGCTGAGCGGGGGGGCGGCGGCGCTAAAGGGGGTGGGGAGGGGTCCCCAGCCAGAAATCGCTGGGGGGGGGTTGGTGGTGGTGATGGGGGGGGGCTCCTCCTCCTCCTCCTCCTCTTCCTCCTTGTCCGGTAAGGGAATGGGGGGGTCTGGGGGCGCCCCCTCCCCCCGTGCTGCTGCTGGTGCTGGGGTCTGGGAAAGATCCCGGGGGACCCCCCTAAAGTGGGGGGGGAGGCTCGGCCCCCCCCGCCCCCCCCTTGGTGGGGGTCCCCCAAAAAGGATCTCGTCCAGGGGTCCGCCCCTCCCCCCGGGTCCTTCAGCCAGGGCAGGGGGGGGCGGGGAGCGGCTCCGGGGGGGGGGCGCAGCAGGGGGGAGGGGCGGGGGCAGGTGGGGGTGGGGGGCGGCGCGGGGACCCCCCCGCTGGCCCCCCCCGGCCCCGGCGGCTCCGGAGGTTGGTACCGGTGGTCGGGAGCCTGGGGGACATTTATGGGGGGGGGGGGGGGGACCCTGAGTGAGACCCTGAACAGGGAGGGGGCGTTCCTGGGTGTCCCCTTCCCCCCTTATCCCTGTAACCTCCCCCCCCCTTTCCTCCCTCTCTGTGCCCCCCCCAATCCCAGTGCCCCCCCCATATTCCCCCCCAAATCCCCCATCAAATCCCACCCCATATCTCCCCAAACTCCTCCCCAAATCCCCCCCATATCCCCCCCCATCCCACCCCTGTCCCCCTCCCCATATCCCCCCATCCCCCCCCATATTCCCTCCGTATCCCCCCCCATGTCCCCCCCGAAATCCCCCCCAATATCCCCCTGAATCCTCCCCATATCCCCCCCAATCCCATTTCTCACCCCCCGATCCCAAATCCCCCCCAATATCCCCCCGAATCCTCCCCATATCCCCCCCATACCCCCAATCCCATATGCCCCCCCAAATCCCCCCAATCCCATTTCCCCCCCAATCCCATTTTTCCCCCCAATCCCATTTCTCCCCCCCAATCCCATTTCTCCCCCCCAATCCCCCCCATATTCCCCCCAATCCCATTCCCCCCCAATCCCAATCCCCCCCAATCCCGATCCCCCCCAATCCCCCCCAATCCCATTTCCCTCCCCCCCAATCCCCCCCATATTCCCCCCATTCCCATTCCCCCCAATCCCATTTCCACCCCCATTCCCAATCCCCCCCAATCCCATTTTCCCCCCCATTCCCAATCCCCCCCAATCCCATTTCTCCCCCCCAATCCCCCCCATATTCCCCCCATTCCCAATCCCCCCCAATCCCATTTCTCCCCCCCAATCCCCCCCAATCCCCCCCAATCCCATTTCTCCCCCCCAATCCCCCCCAATCCCACTTCTCCCCCCCAATCCCATTTCTCCCCCCCAATCCCGATCCCCCCCCCAATCCCAATCCCGCCCCCCCGTCCCCACTCAGCCGCGGGGGGGCGGGTGCTGGTGGCGGGGGGCCGGGGGGGCCCGGGGGGCACAAGGCACGCAGGGGGCTGGGAGCGCTGGGGGGGCGGGGGGGCCCCCCCCGCCCCGCGGCCCTAAGGTCACTTGGGAGGGGGGGCCCGGGGGAGGGCGGGGGCGGCGGGAACGGGGGGCCACCAGCCGCTGCTCCTGGGGGGGGACAGAGGGACACGGTTAGGGGGATATGGGGGGATACGGGGGGATTTGGGGGGATTTGGGGGATTTGGGGGAGATTGGGGGGATACAGGGGGATATGGGGGGTACGGGGATTTGGGGGGGATATTGGGGATACGGGGGGATATTGGGGGGATATTGAGGGAAGATTGGGGGGATTTGGGGGGGAAAGTGGGGGGATATGGGGGGACACGGGGGGACACGGGGATATTGGGGGGGACACGGGGGGATATTGGGGGGATATTGGGGGGACACGGGGGATATTGGGGATATGGGGGAGATTGGGAGGGGTATAGGGGGATATTGGGGGATATTGGGGGATATGGGGGGATATTGGGGAGATTGGGGGGTATAGGGGGATATTGAGGGGATTTGGGGGGACACGGGGGATATTGGAGGAGATTGGGGAGAGATATGGGGGGATATTGGGGGGATATTGGGGAATATGGGGGGGATTTGGGGGAGATTGGGGGATATTGGGGAGATTGGGAGGGGTATAGGGGGATATTGGGGGGACACGGGGGGATATTGGAGGAGATTGGGGAGGGATTTGGGGGGATATTGGGGATATTGGGGGGGGGTGGGGGGATATTGGGGAAGATATGGGGGTACAGGGGAATATTGGGGGCTATGGGGGGATACGGGGGGGATATGGGGGAGATATTGGGGGCTATGGGGGGACAGGGGGACAGAGACACCAGGAACATGCAGGGGACAGAGAAGGACACGGGGGGGACGGGGACACTCTGGGGGTGACACCGAGGGGGGGTGGGGGTCCCACCTGTCTGTCCGGGGGTGCCCCGTGGCGCCGGGGGGGGGCCCAGGCCTCGGCGGGGGGGAGGGGCTCCACAGCCCCGGGGCAGCGGGAACGGAGGGGGGGGCCCCGGGGGGGGCCCGGGGGGGGCAGCGCCCCACAGCCCCCCTGGGGACAGCGGGGTCAGGGGGGGTGCGGGGGGGACCCCGCGGTGCCCCCCAGACCCCTCAGGGCCCCCCCAGATCCCTCAGTGCCCCCCCCGACCCATTTCAGCCCCTTCAGAGAGACCCCCCCCCAGTGCCCCCCAGACCCATTTCAGCCCCCCCAATTCCCCTTTAATGCCCCCCAGACCCATTTCACCCCCCAGACCCCTCAGTGCCCCCCCAGACCCATTTCAGCCCCCCCAACCCCTCAGTGCCCCCCCAGACCCATTTCACCCCCCCAGACCCATTTCAGCCCCCCCAGACCCCTCAGTGCCCCCCCAGACCCATTTCAGCCCCCCAGACCCATTTTAACCCCCCCAATGCCCCCTCACCCCCCCATCGCCCCCCCCTCATTTTAACCCCCTCAATCCCATTTCCCCCCCCCCCCAGACCCCCCAACCCCCCCCCCTCAGAGCCCCTCCCGCCCCCCCCCAAATCCCCGCCCCTCCCCCACCTGGGGCTGCCGCTGCGGCGCCGTTTGAGGGGGTGGGCAGGTCCTCGGGGGGGCGGGGGGGCTGGGCGGGGGGAGGGGCTGCCCCGCGGGGGGGTCGGGGGGGGGCCGCCCCCCTCTTCAGCTGCGCCCCCCCCCTTTTGGCCGGAACGTCCTTTTCTGGGGGGAGGGAAGGGGGGGAGGGGATGGGGGGATAAGGTGGGGGAGGGGCGGCAGCACCCCCCCACCCCCCCATTCCCAGTGCTCCCAGTAAGGCCTGGTCCCATTCCCAGTGACCCCCCACACCCCCCCCAAAACGGCAAAAAATTCTCCTCCCCCAACCACCCCCCCCCCCCGGGAGCCTCTGAGACCCCTCCCCAAAATCCCAAAAAATCCCCAAAATCCCCTCCCCAAATCCCCCCAATCCCCGTCTATCCCCGAATTCCCAAAATCCCCTCCCCAACCCTTTAACCCCCCCCAAATTCCCCCAATTCCCCCCAAAATCCCCCCAGCTCCCTTAACCCCCCCAATTTCCCCCCAAAATCCCCCCTAACCCCTTAACCCCCAACTCTCCCTAAAATCCCCCTCAACCCCCTTAACCCCCCAATTCCCCCCAAATCTCCTCTCCCCCACCCCTTAACCCCCCCAATCCCTCCCAGCCCCCCCAAAATCCTCTCTGACCCCCCCAAAATCCCCCCCCCACCCCTTTAAACCCCCCCAATCCCCTCCCAGCCCCCCCAAATCCTCTCTGACCCCCCCAAAATCCCCTCCCCCACCCCTTTAAACCCCCCCAATCCCCTCCCAGCCCCCCCAAATCCTCTCTGACCCCCCCAAAATCCCCTCCCCCACCCCTTTAAACCCCCCCAATCCCCTCCCACCCCCCCAAATCCTCTCTGACCCCCCCAAAATCCCCCCCCCACCCCTTTAACCCCCCCAATCCCCTCCCACCCCCCCCAAACCTCTCTGACCCCCAAAATCCCCTCCCCCGCCGTTAACCCCCCCAAGCCCCCCCACCCCCCCCAGGCGCCCCCCCCTCACCTCGGGTGCAGCAGGCTCCAGACCTGCTGAGGGGGGCAGGGCCCGAGCCCGGGGGGGACACGGGGCCCGGGGGAAACTCCAGAGCTGGGCCTGGGGGGGAGGGGAGAGCTCGGGTGACCCCCAGGGACCCCCCCAGGGTCACCCGGGCATGAAACTCGTCCCCCCCACTGTCCCCCCAATCTCCCCCCCCCCCCATTTCCCGCCCATTTCCACCCCCATATTCCCCCTTATCCCCCCCATGTACCCCCCAAATCCCCCCCATACTCCCCCCTTATCCCCCCCATGTACCCCCCAAATCCCCCCCATACTCCCCCCTTATCCCCCCCAATCTCCCCCCATATTCTCCCAATATATCCCCCCATCTCCCCCCCAATCTCCCCCCAAATCCCCCCCATTTCCTCCCCCAATCTGCCCCCATGTTCCCCCCATTTCTCTCCCATGTCCCCCCCATCTCCCCCCCCATACCCCCCAATCTTTCCCCATATCCCCCCCCATATCCCCCCCAATCCCCCACCAATCTCCCCCCATATTCCCCCCTATATCCCCCCCATGTTCCCCTCATTTCCCCCCCAATCACCCCCCATGTTCCCCCCATTTCTCCCCCGTATTCCCCCCTATATCCCCCCATGTCCCTCCCAATCTCCCCCCATATCCTCCCCATTTCCCCCCATCTCCCCCCATTTTTCCCTCCAATCTCCCCCCATGTTCCCCCCACCAATCTCCCATTTCCCTCCAATCTCCCCCCATGTTCCCCCCATTTCCCCCCCATGTTCCCCCAATCTCCCCCCTAATCCCCCACCAATCTCCCCCCATTTCTCCCCCAAACCTCCCCCCATATCCCCATTTCCCCCCCAATATCCCCCCCAATCTCCCCCCATTTCCCCCCAATCTCCCCCCATGTTCCCCCCAATCTCCCCCCATTTCCTCCCCAATCTCCCCCCATTTCCCCCCAATCTCCCCCCATTTCCCCCCAATCTCCCCCCATATCCCCCCCATTTCCCCCATTTCTCCCCCCAATCTCCCCTCCATTTCCCCCCCAATATCCCCCCATGTTCCCCCCAATCTCCCCCCATTTCCTCCCCAATCTCCCCCCATGTTCCCCCCAATCTCCCCCCATTCTCCCCCAATCTCCCCCATTTCCCCCCAATCTCCCCCCATTTCCCCCCAATCTCCCCCCATATCCCCCCCATTTCCCCCATTTCTCCCCCCAATCTCCCCCCATTTCCCCCCCAATATCCCCCCATGTTCCCCCCAATCTCCCCCCATTTCCCCTCCAATATCCCCCCATGTTCCCCCCAATCTCCCCCCATTTCCTCCCCAATCTCCCCCCATGTTCCCCCCAATCTCCCCCCATTTCTCCCCCCAATCTCCCCCCATTTCCCCCCAATCTCCTCCCATTTCCCCCCAATCTCCCCCCATTTCCCCCCCAATCTCCCCCCATTTCCCCCCAATCTCCCCCCATTTCCCCCCCAATATCCCCCCATGTTCCCCCCAATCTCCCCCCATTTCCTCCCCAATCTCCCCCCATTTCCCCCCAATCTCCCCCCATTTCCCCCCCAATATCCCCCCATGTTCCCCCCAATCTCCCCCCATTTCCCCCCCAATATCCCCCCATGTTCCCCCCAATCTCCCCCCATTTCCTCCCCAATCTCCCCCCATTTCCCCCCAATCTCCCCCCATTTCCCCCCAATATCCCCCCATGTTCCCCCCAATCTCCCCCCATTTCCTCCCCAATCTCCCCCCATTCCCCCCAATCTCCCCCCATTTCCCCCCAATATCCCCCCATGTTCCCCCCAATCTCCCCCCATTTCCCCCCCAATATCCCCCCATGTTCCCCCCAATCTCCCCCCATTTCCTCCCCAATCTCCCCCCATTTCCCCCCAATCTCCCCCCATTTCCCCCCCAATATCCCCCCATGTTCCCCCCAATCTCCCCCCATTTCCTCCCCAATCTCCCCCCATTTCCCCCCAATCTCCCCCCATTTCCCCCCAATCTCCCCCCATATCCCCCCATTTCTCCCCCCAATCTCCCCCCCTTTCCCCCCCATATCCCACCCATTTCCCCCCATTTCTCCCCCCAATCTCCCCCCCATTTCCCCCCAATCTCCCCCCATTTCCCCCCAATCTCCCCCCATATCCCCCCCATTTCCCCCCTAATCCCCCACCAATCTCCCCCCATTTCTCCCCCCAATCTCCCCCCATGTCCCCCCTATATCCCCCCCCATCTCCCCCCCAAATCCCCCCGTGTCCCCACCTGCTGCAGGCGCCCGATGCGGGCGGCCATGTCCGCTCGGTGGCCCCCGATGTCCCCTCGGTGGCCCCCGATGACGTCCCCGCGGTGGCCCACGTCCCCCCGTGGCGGTGGCCCCCGATGTCCCCTCGGTGGCCCCCCAGGTCCCCCCGGTGGCCCCCCAGGCCCCCGCGGTGGCCGCGGTGCCGCCCGTGGTGGCAGCTGGGGGGCTCCTCCAGCTCGCCGGGGGGCTCGGGCCCGGGGGGCTCCCAGGGCTGCAGCGCCCGGACACAGCCCTGCAGGGGGTCCAGGGGGGCCCGGGGGGGGCCTCTGGGGGGGACAAATGGGGGGGGGGGTCAGAGGGACCCCCAGGGACCCCCGAAATGGGGACCCGGGGGGGTTCAACCCCATAGAAACCCCGAAAGACCCCTGAGAATGGGGATCCGGGGGGGTTCAGACCCCAAATCCAGCCCTGCAGGGGGTCCAGGGGGGCCCGGGGGGGACAAATGGGGAGGGGGGGTCAGAGAGACCCCAGAGACCCCCGAAATGGGGATCTGGGGGGGTTCAGACCCCTCAGAATGGAGATTTGGGGGGTTCAGACCCCAAACTCAGCCCTGCAGGGGTCCAGGGAAGGGGGAGGGGCGCGTGGGGGGGTCTCTAGGGGGGATATGGGGAAAATTGGGGTGGGGGGGTCAGAGGGACCCCCAGGTACCCCGAAATGGGGATTTGGGGGGGTTCAACCCCATAGAAACCCCTTTTGGGAGGGGGTACACACATTTTGGGGGGATACACACATTTTGGGGGGGACACACATTTTTTGGGGGGGGGGCTTTGGGGTCAGCACTTACCCGGGGGGTAGAAGGCCTTGTGGGGGAGGGGCGGCCCCCCATTTCCGGTGGGGGGGGGCGGGAGGTGGGGGGGCAGCGGCGCCGGCCCGAGGCTGGAGGAGCACCTGGGGGGGAGGGGAGGGAGGGGTGAGACCCCCGGGAATGGGGAGACCCCCAGGAATGGGGGAGACCCCCGGGAATGGGGGAGACCCCCAGGGAATGGGGAGACCCCTTGGGAATGGGGAGACCCCCAGGGAATGGGGAGACCCCTTGGGAATGGGGGAGACCCCCGGGAATGGGGGAGACCCCTTGGGAATGGGAGATACCCCTGGGAATGGGAGAGACCCCAGGGAATGGGGAGACCCCCGGGAATGGGGGGGCCCAAACTGGGGGGAAGGGGGGGTTGGGGGGCGTAATTGAGGGGGTCAGTTGGGGGGGATTAATGGGGGGTCATTTGGGGTCAGTTTAGGGACAGTCTGGGGGTCAGTTTAGGGTCAGTTGGGGTCAGTCTGGGGTCAGTTTGGGGTCAGTTGGGGGTCAGTCTGGGGTCAGTTGGGGGTCAGTCTGGGGTCAGTTTGGGGTCAGTCTGGGGTCAGTCTGGGGTAAGTGTAGGGGTCAGACAAGGGTTAGTGTAGGGGTCAGTTTAGGGGTCAGTTGGGGGTCAGTCTGGGGTCAGTTGGGGGTCAGTTTGGGCATCAATGTAGTGGTCAGTCTAGGGTCAGTGGGGTCACTATAGGGTCAGTGCAGGGGTTCAGTTTGGGGTCAGTCTGGGGTCAGTTGGGGGTCAGTCTGGGGATCAATGTAGTGGTCAATGTAGTGGTCAGTCTAGGGTCAGTCTAGGGTCAGTCTGGGGTCAGTTTGGGGCCACTTGGGGTCAGTCTGGGGTCAGTCTGGGGTCAGTTTGGGGATCAATGTAGTCGGTCAATGTAGTGGTCAGTCTAGGGTCAGTCTAGGGTCAGTTTGGGGTCAGTCTTGGTGGTCAGTTCTGGGGTCAGTCTGGGGTCAGTTTGGGGTCAGTTGGGGTCAGTTTGGGGTCACTATAGGGTCAGTCTGGGGTCAGTCTTAGGGTCACTCGTGGGTCCCACCTGGGGGGGGGCAGCCAGGGGCGGGGGCAGCGGCCAGTGCTCCAGCGCAGCCAGGTCCATGGCGAGGGTCACTGGCCGACCGGGCCCCCAGGGGTCCACGGGCGATGCATCGGCCTGGGGGGGCACGGGGTGGACCCGCCCCCGTCCCAGCCCGAGCCACGGATATCCCCAGACCCACGGCATCCCACACATCATCCTCGCCCGATCCACCGACCTAGGGATCATCCACAGGTCACCCTGCCCCACGGATCCCCCGAGCCACGGATCCATCCACAGACCCACGATCCATCCCACACATCCATCCCTGCCCACGGATCCCCGACTACGGATCCATCCCACGATCCACCCTGCCCCACGGATCCCCCAGCCCACAGATCCAACCCACAGACCCAAACCAACCCACACACACCCCCCAAACCACCCTGACCAAACCATCCCACAGATCCCCACCTGCCCAGGAACCCCAAACAGCCCAAGACCCCCAAACCATCCAGGACCCAAACCAGACCCACAGACCCCAAACCAGACCCAAAAACCCACAGACCCCAAACCACCAGACCCCAAACAGCCCATAGACCCCAAACATCAGGACCCCAAACCAGACCACAGACCCCAAACCACCAGACCCCAAACCACCCAGACCCAAACCATCCAGACCCCAAACCAGACCCACGACCCCCAAACCACCAGACCCAAACCATCCAGGACCCCAAACCAGACCCACAGACCCCCAAACCACCCAGGACCCCAAACCAGACCACAGACCCCAAACACCCAGCCCCAAACCACCCCAGACCCAACCATCCAGACCCCAAACCAGACCCACAGACCCCAAACCAGCAGACCCCCATAACACCCCAGAACCCAACCCACAGGACCCCCCAAACCACCCCTTGACCAACCCCCAGGACCCCAGACTGACCCAGACCATAAGCCCCATACACCCCAACATCTGGGGCAGTTTTGGGGCAGTTTTGGGACAGTTTTGGGGTCGTTTTAGGGCAGTTCTGGGGCAGTTTTGGGGTTGTTTTGGGGCAGTTTTAGGGGCAGTTTTAGGGGCAGTTCTGGGGATCTATTTCAGAGAAGTTTGGGGCCATTTTTAGGATATTTTTAGGGCAGTTTTGAGGCAATTCTGGGGCGTTTTTAGGGCAGTTCTGGGATCAGTTTGAGATCAGTTCGGGGGAGCTTTAGAGGCTGTTCTGGGATCAGTTCTGGGGCAGCTTTAGGGCCCTTTTAGGGTCAGTTCTGGGCAGTTTTAGGGTCAGTTCTGGAGCAGTTTTAGGGGCAGTTCTGGGGCAGTTTTGGGCAGTTTTAGGGTCAGTTTTGGGGCAGTTCTGGGGCAGTTTTGGGGCAGTTTTGGGTCAGTTTTGGGCAGTTTTGGGGCAGTTCTGGGGCAGTTTTGGGGCAGTTTTGGGGCAGTTTTGGGGCAGTTTTGGGGCAGTTCTGGGGCAGTTCTGGGGCAGTTTTGGGTCAGTTTTAGGGTCAGTTTTGGGTCAGTTTTAGGGTCAGTTTTGGGTCAGTTTTAGGGTCAGTTTTGAGGTCAGTTCTGGGGTCAGTTCTGGGGCAGTTTTGGGGCAGTTCTGGGGCAGTTTTGGGGCAGTTTTGGGGCAGTTCTGGGGCAGTTTTAGGGTCAGTTTTGGGGGAGTTCTGGGGCAGTTCTGGGGCAGTTTTAGGGTCAGTTTTGAGGTCAGTTCTGGGGTCAGTTCTGGGGCAGTTTTGGGGGAGTTCTGGGGCAGTTCTGGGGCAGTTTTAGGGTCAGTTTTGGGGCAGTTTTGGGGCAGTTCTGGGCAGTTTTGGGCAGTTTTGGGGCAGTTCTGGGGCAGTTTTAGGGTCAGTTTTGGGGGAGTTCTGGGGCAGTTCTGGGGCAGTTTTAGGGTCAGTTTTGGCGCAGTTTTGGGGCAGTTTTAGGGCAGTTTTAGGACCCTTTTCGGGCAGTTTTAGGGCAGTTTTGGGGCAGTTTTGGGGCAGTTCTGGGGCAGTTTTAGGGTCAGTTCTGGGGTCAGTTCTGGGGCAGTTTTAGGGCAGTTCTGGGGCAGTTTTGGGGCAGTTTTAGGGCAGTTTTAGGACCCTTTTCGGGCACTTTTAGGGTCACTTCTGGGGCAGTTTTAGGGCACTTTTAGGACCCTTTCGGGCAGTTTTAGGGTCAGTTCTGGGGAAGTTTTGGGGCAGTTCTGGTGCAGTTTTAGGGTCAGTTTTGGGGCAGTTCTGGGGCAGTTTTGGGGCAGTTTTAGGGCAGTTCTGGGGCAGTTTTTGGGGCAGTTTTGGGGCAGTTCTGGGGCAGTTTTAGGGTCAGTTCTGGGGCAGTTTTAGGGGCAGTTTTAGGGGCAGTTTTGGGGCAGTTTTAGGGGCAGTTTTAGGGGCAGTTTTGGGGCAGTTTTAGGGCAGTTCTGGGACAGTTTTAGGGTCAGTTTTGAGGTCAGTTCTGGGGTCAGTTCTGGGGCAGTTTTGGGGCAGTTCTGGGGCAGTTTTAGGGGCAGTTTTGGGGCAGTTTTGGGGCAGTTTTGGGGCAGTTCTGGGGCAGTTTTAGGGTCAGTTCTGGGGCAGTTTTGGGGCAGTTTTGGGGCAGTTTTAGGGCAGTTCTGGGGCAGTTTTAGGGTCAGTTTTGAGGTCAGTTCTGGGGTCAGTTCTGGGGCAGTTTTGGGGCAGTTCTGGGGCAGTTTTAGGGCAGTTTTGGGGCAGTTTTAGGACCCTTTTCAGGCAGTTTTAGGGTCAGTTCTGCGGCACTTTCACGGCTGGTGAGGCCGCGGTCACGTGGTGCGGAAGTGGGCGGTGCCTCCCCCGCACCGCAGACCCCCCCCCGCCCCAGGCCACGCCCCCTCACCGATGCCGCGACGCTCTCCAGGAACCGGCCAATCACAGCGCGCCTCTCGCCTGGCAGCCAATCATCGCTCCCTTCCGGCTCTGGCTCAGCCTGAGGGCGACCAATGAAGAGAGGGGTCAGGCTGGTGCTGGCCAATGAGGAGAAGGGAGGGGCGGGGCCGGGCGGGGCCACGCCCCCCCGGTGAGGATGAATGGGGAGCGGCGCGGGGGGGGGGGTTGGGGACAATTTGGGGACATTTGGGGACACTGGGAGGGGGCGGGGCTTTCCCCCACCCCCGCCGGCCGTGACGTCACGGCCGCCCCGAGGGGGAGGATTTCGGGGCCTTCCCGTGACGTCACGGGCTGGGGGGGCGTGGCCAAGGGGACGCCCACGGGGAGCGGGAAGGGGACGGCGACAATGCCGGACACGTGAGCACGTGACAGGGGGACAGGGGGACAGGGGGATGGACAGAGGGACGGACAGACAGGGGGACAGGGGGACAGAGGGACAGGGGGATGGACAGGGGCATGGACAGGGGGACAGACAGACAGAGGGACGGACGGACAGGGGGACAGGGGGACACGGGGACAGGGACGGACAGAGGGACGGACAGAGGGACGGACAGACAGGGGGACAGAGGGACAGGGGGACACGGGGACAGAGGGACAGGGGACAGAGGGATGGACAGGGGGACAGACAGAGGGACAGGGACGGACAGACAGGGACGGACGGACAGGGGGACCCCCGGTCACTCCCGTGTGACCCCAAACACGCGTGACCAGAACCGGGAGCGAGCACAACCAGCCCGACCCACGGCCAGAGTGACCAACAGGCAGAGTGACAACAACCAGTGACCAACAGGCACAGTGACCAACCAGAGTGACCACCAGCACAGTGACCACAGCCCGAGTGACCAACAACCAGAGTGACCCACAGCCACAGTGACCCACAGCCCGAGTGACCAACAACCAGAGTGACCAACAGGCAGAGTGACCCACAGCCAGAGTGACCACCAGCCAGAGTGACCACCAGCCAGAGTGACCACAGCCAGAGTGACACAGCCAGAGTGACCCACAGCCAGAGTGACCACAGCCACAGTGACCACCAGCCAGAGTGACCACCAGCCAGAGTGACAAACAACCAGAGTGACCCACAGCCAGAGTGACCACAGCCACAGTGACCCACAGCCACAGTGACCACAGCCAGAGTGACCACCAGCCAGAGTGACCAACAACCAGAGTGACCCACAGCCAGAGTGACCAACAACCAGAGTGACCCACAGCCAGAGTGACCAACAACCAGAGTGACCAACAGGCAGAGTGACCCACAGCCAGAGTGACCACAACCAGAGTGACCCACAGCCACGAGTGACCCACACCACAGTGACCCACAGGCACAGTGACCAACAGCCACAAGTGACCAACAACAGAGTGACCACAGGCACAGTGCCCCACAGCCACGTGACCAACACCACAGTGACCAACAACCAGAGTGACCCCAGCCACCAGTGACAACCAGAGTGACCCCAGCCACCAGTGACCCACAACCACAATGACCACCAGAGTGACCACAGCACAGTGACCCACAGCCACGAGTGACCCACAGCCACAGTGACCAACAGGCACAGTGACCTGACCCACAGCCACGAGTGACCACCAGCCAGTGACCTGACCCACAGCCACGAGTGACCCACAGCCACGAGTGACCACCAGCCAGTGACCTGACCCACAGCCACGAGTGACCCACAGCCACGAGTGACCACCAGCCAGTGACCTGACCCACAGCCACGAGTGACCCACAGCCACGAGTGACCCACAGCAACGAGTGACCCACACCCACGAGTGACCCACAGCACGAGTGACCCACAGCCACGAGTGACCCACAGCCACAGTGACCAACAGGCACAGTGACCTGACCCACAGCCACGAGTGACCCACAGCCACGAGTGACCACCAGCCAGTGACCTGACCCACAGCCACAGTGACCCACAGCCACGAGTGACCACCAGCAGTGACCTGACCCACAGCCACGAGTGACCCACAACAAACACCAACCACGAGTGACCCCCGGTCACACACGCCTGCCCCATCCCCCCCAAAGCGTGACCCCCACACCCCACGAGTGACCCCCACACCCCCCCCACACCCCACGAGTGACCCCCGCGCCCCCCCCCCGCGCCCCCCCTGCCCCTCACCGCCCCGCGTGCTCCCGGCCGCGTGTGCTGCCGTGGGTGACACCGCCCGCCGGGTGACACCGCCCGCCGGGTGACACGCCTGAGTCACCCGCACGCGTGGGTGTCCCCTCCCCTCCCCTCCCCCCCCCCCCCCCCCGCCACGGTGACGTCAGCCGGATGCCCGGGGGAGGAGGGGGGGGGAGAGGGGGAACCCGGAGTTTGGGGGGGGGGACAATGGGGGGATATTGGGGACATTGAGGGGGGACACTGGGGGACAGGGCACGTGGAGGGGACACTGGGGGTTATTGGGGGACACGGGGGGACACGGGAAAATGGGGGACAGTGGGGGGACACGGGGGGACATTGAGGGACACGGGGGGGACACAGGGAATGGGGGACAGTGGGGACATGGGGGGATATTGGGGACATTGAGGGGGGACATTGGGGGACACGGGACACGGGGGGGACACTGGGGGTATGGGACACGGGAAGTGGGGGACAGGGGGACGTCAGGGGATACTGGGGGGATTGAGGGGACAGGGGGGGAACACGGGAATTTGGGGGCAGTGGGGACATGGGGGGATATTGGGGACATTGAGGGGGGACACTGGGGGTTATTGGGGGACACGGTGGGGACATGTGGGGCACTGGGGGAACGGGACATTGGGGGACACGGTGGGGAACAATGGGGGACACTGGGGATATTGGGGGACACTGGGGGACATGGGGTGGGACATTGAGGGGGGACATTGGGGGACACGGGGGGGACACTGGGGGATTGGACATGGGGGACACGGGAAATGGGGGACAGTGGGGACACGGGGGACACTGGGGACATTGAGGGACACGGGGGGGACACGGGAATGGGGGACAGTGGGGACATTGGGGGGGAACGGGGGGATACTGGGGGGACATTGAGGGGGATACTGGGGACACTAGGGGGACATTGGGGACACTGGGAACATTGGGGGACACGGCGGGGGACACACTGGGGATCACAGGACTTTGGGGGACACGGGGATTGAGGGGACATTGGGGGAATTGGGGACACGGGGAGGGCATTTAGGGACACGAGAGGACATTTGGGGATACGGGGGGACATTGGGGACATTTGGGGGACATTGGGGGAATTGGGGGGACACAGGGGGACACTGGGAACATTTGGGGACACGGGGGGACATTGGGGGGACACTGGGGGATAATGGGGGACACGGGGGGGACACTGGGGACATTGGGGACACAGGGAGGGCATGTGGGGACACACAGGGAGGACAAGGGGACAGGTGGGGACATTTGGGGACACTTGGGGGCATTTAGGGACACGTGGGGACAGGTGGGGAATTTGGGGACAGGTGGGGACACCCACAGCCACAGGGAGCTGGGGACACGGGGGTGATGTGAGGACAGGGCACACCTGGGGACAGGTACAACCCCCTGGGACACACCTGGGACAGGTACAACCCCAGGGACACACCTGAGGCAGGTACAACCCCCTGGGACACACCTGGGGACAGGTACAACTCCGAGGGACACACCTGGGACAGGTACAACCCCCTGGGACACACCTGGGACAGGTACAACCCCCAGGGACACACCTGAGGCAGGTACAACCCCCAGGGACACACCTGGGACAGGTACAACCCCCAGGGACACACCTGGGACAGGTGTGTGACCCCACGTGACCCCCATGACACTGCTGTCACCTGCCGGGCACACTGCTGGGGTGACAGTGTCCTGGACAGGTGACACAGGTGTGACACTGTTCTGTGAGGGTGACACAGGTGTGACAGTGTCCTGGACAGGTGACACAGGTGTGACAGTGTTCTGTGAGGGTGACACAGGTGTGACAGTTCTGTGAGGGTGACACAGGTGTGACATGTGTTGACACAGTGTTGTGACACGTGACACATGCAGTCACTCACACCTGGTCAGGTGTGACAGCTGTCACACTCACACACCTGGCCAGGTGTCACAAACACACACAGTGTCACACACCTGGCAGGTGTCACCAGCCGTTCACACACCTGGCCAGGTGTCACACACACACCACAGTGTCACACACCTGGCCAGGTGTCACACACAGACACACCAGGTTGTCACACACTGGACAGGTGTCACACACACACACAGTGTCACACACCTGGACAGTGTCACACCTGTCAACACACCTGGCAGGTGTCACACCTCACACTTCACACACTGGCAGGTGTCACACACACACACAGTGTCACACACCTGGACAGTGTCACAACAGTGTCACACACCTGGACAGGTGTGCACAGCCTGTCACACATCACACACTGGCCAGGTGTCACACACACACACAGTGTCACACACCTGGCCACGTGTCACACAACAGTGTCACACACCTGGTCAGGTGTCACACCTGTCACAACACACCTGGCCACGTGTCACACACAACCAGTGTCACACACCTGGCAGGTGTGCACACCTGACACATTCACACACCTGGCAGGTGTCACACACACACACAGTGTCACACACCTGGCCAGGTGTCACACACACACACAGTGTCCAACACACCTGGACAGGTGTGCACAGCCTGTCACACCTGGACAGGGAGGGCTGGCCGGGGGTAGGCACTCACACGTGTCCGAGGTCGGTCCAGGGGGGTGCTACGCGCAGCCATGCCTGGGGGAGGGGCAGAGCCTTTAGGGAGCACTGGGAGCACTGGGCAGCCCTCCCCGCTCCCAGTGCCAGAGGGACCAGTGAGGCCCAGGGGCTGCTCCCAGTATAACCAGTAACACCATGTACCCTGTGCCCAGTGCTCCCGGGTAACACCAGTACCCTGTGCCCAGTGCTCCAGTTAACCATAACACCAGTACCTTGCCAGTGCTCCAAAGTAACACAGTGATGAACACCAGTACCTGTGCCCAGTGCTCCCAGTATAACGTAACAAGTCCCAGGCTCAGCCAGTAACACCAGTACCCTGTGCCCAGTGCTCCCAGATAACCAGTAACCAGTACTGTGCCAGTGCTCCCAGTATAACCAGTAACACCAGTACCTGTGCCCAGTGCTCCGTATAACCAGTAACACCAGTACCTGTGCCCAGTGCTCCCAGTATAACCAGTAACACCAGTACCAGTGTGCCCAGTGCTGCTCCAGTATAACCAGTAACACCAGTACCCTGTGCCCAGTGCTCCCAGTATAACCAGTAACACCAGTACCTGTGCCCAGTGCTCCCAGTATAACCAGTAACACCAGTACCCTGTGCCCAGTGCTCCCAGTATAACCAGTAACACCAGTACCATGTGCCCAGTGCTCCAGTATAACCAGTAACACCAGTACCATGTGCCCAGTGCTCCCAGTATAACCAGTAACACCAGTACCTGTGCCCAGTGCTCCAGTATAACCAGTAACACCAGTACCCTGTGCCCAGTGCTCCCAGTATAACCAGTAACCCAGTACCCTGTGCCCAGTGCTCCCAGTATAACCAGTAACACCAGTACCCTGTGCCCAGTGCTCCCAGTATAACCAGTAACACCAGTACCATGTGCCCAGTGCTCCCAGTATAACCAGTAACACCAGTACCCTGTGCCCAGTGCTCCCAGTATAACCAGTAACACCAGTACCCTGTGCCCAGTGCTCCCAGTATAACCAGTAACACCAGTACCTGTGCCCAGTGCTCCCAGTTATAACCAGTAACACCAGTACCTGTGCCAGTGCTCCCGTACACAGTCTGTGCCAGTGCTCCCAGTATAACCAGTAACACCAGTACCCTGTGCCCAGTGCTCCCAGTATATAACCAGTAAACACCAGTACCCATGTGCCCAGTGCTCCCAGTATAACCAGTAACACCAGTACCCTGTGCCCAGTGCTCCCAGTATACAACACAGTTAGACCCAGTAACCCAGTACCCAGTGCCAGTGCTCCCAGTAACTAACAGTACACCGTCCCAGTGCCCAGTGTCCAGTATACAGTACACCAGTACCCTGTGCCCAGTGCTCCAGTAAACCAGTAACACCAGTACCCTGTGCCCAGTGCTCCCAGTATAACCAGTAACACCAGTACCATGTGCCCAGTGCTCCCAGTATAACCAGTAACACCAGTACCCTGTGCCCAGTGCTCCCAGTATAACCAGTAACACCAGTACCCATGTGCCCAGTGCTCAGTCCCCAGTATGTGCAGTGCTCCAGTAACAGTACCCAGTACCCATGTGCCCAGTGCTCCCAGTTACTACACCAGTACCCAGTCCACTCCTGTGCCCAGTTGCAGTGCTCCCAGTATACCATAACACCAGTATCCCTGTGCCCAGTGCTCCCAGTTTAACCATACACCAGTACCATGTGCTCCCAGTGCTCCCAGTATACCAGTAACCGTACCACCCCAGTGCTCCCAGTATCCCAGTAACACCAGTAATCCCTGTCCCAGCTCCCAGTACCAGTCCCTGCCCAGTGCCCAGTATAACCAGTAACACGATACATGTGCCCTATGCTCCCAGTATACACCAGTAACACCAGTACCCCTTGCCAGTGCTCCATACAGCATACTGCCCCCAGCTCCCAGTGCCCCAGTACAGCCATTACCCATTCCCAGTGCCCCAGTCCACTTACCCTTTGCCCCCAGTGCTCCCAGTGCTCCCAGTTAACCTTTACCAACCCATGCTCCCAGTGCTCCCAGTTTAACCTTCACCCAGCTCCCAGGCTCCCATACGCTTTACCCAACCCCAGTGCCCCAGTCCCTCCCAGTGCTCCCAGTCCAACCTTTGCCCAGCCCCCAGTCCCCCCAGTCCCTCCCATGCTCCAGATCCAACCTTTGCCCAGCCCCCAGTGCCCCCAGTCCCTCCCATGTCCCTCCCAGTACAGATTACCCATCCCCAGTGCCCCAGTCCCTCCCAGTGCCCCAGTCCCCTCCCAGTGCTCCCAGTCCAACCTTTGCCCAGCCCCAGTCCCTCCCAGTCCCTCCATCTCCCAGTCCCTCCCAGTCCCTCCCAGTCCCACACCCGCCTTATCAGGAGCCGCACCCAGCCCGGGCGCCCCGGCGGGGGGGGGGGAGGGGCCCAGGTGAGTCTGGGGGGTTCCAGGTGAGTCTGGGGGGTTTCCAGGTGTGGGACACCCAAAAACCGCCCAAAACACCCCAAGATCACCTCAAAAATCACCCCAAAACAGGCAAAAACCAGCCCAAAACACAGAAAAAAACAGCCCAAACTACCCCAAAATGCACCCAAAACCAAACAGCCAAAACTACCCCAAAACACCTAAAAACAGCCCAAAAAACACCCCAAACTACCTCAAAATACATCCAAAAACAAACAGCCGAAACTACCCCAAAATACACCCAAAAACCACCCCAAAAACAACACCCCAAAACAACCCCAAAAACACCCCAAAACACAACACCCAAAAACAGCTAAAAACACCCCAAAACAAACACGCTAAAACCACCCCAAAACAAACACCCCAAAAACACCCAAACCCGAACACCCAAAACACCCCAAAACACCCCAAAACAAACACCCCAAACTACCCCAAAACCCCCACCCCAAACCCAGCCAAAACCGCCCAAAACACCCCAAAAACCACCAAAAACGCGCCTCAAAACCCCCCCAGAACACCAAAAACAACCAAAAAACACCCCAAGCACCAAAAACACCCTAAAAATTCCAAAAAACACCTCAAGAACACCCCAAAAAACCCCAAAACACCTCAAAAACCCACCCAAAAAAACCCCAAAACACCCAAAAACTCACCCAAATAAACCCAAAACACCCCAAAAACCCACCAAAAAAACCCCCAAAAATAAAAAAAATCCCCAAAACACCCAAAAAAAATCCCCAAAATCCCCAAAACCACCCCAAAACCCCCAGACCCCCAAACTCCACCTGTGCCCCCCCCCAAAATAAGAGGGACCCCCTCCCAAAAAAGGGAAACTGAGGCACGGCATGGGGGGCACCAAAAATCCCCCCCCCCCCAAATTGCACTGGCCCTTTAAGAACCCCCAAATAATTTGGGGTTAAAAACAGAAATTTGGGGAGGGGGGGCTCTGAAATAATCCCAGCCAGGACCCCCCCCCCAAAATTCAGATGGGGGTGGGGACAGGAAACCCCCCCCCATAAATTTGGGGAGGGGTCAGAGCCCCCCTAATTCACCAAACCCCCCCCCGAAATAATTTAGGGGAGGGAGACCCCCCCCCAAAATTCACCTCAGCCCAAACAACCCCAAAATCCTTTTGGGGGGTGGGGGGCAGACCCCTCCCCAATTTACTTCAGCCTGGGACCCCTCCCCAAAACTAAAAACCCAAACAGGCAAATTTAATCCTGAATTTTAAATCCCCCCTCCCCAAATTCCCCTCAGTTTCACCCCAAAATTCCCCCCAGCCCTGAGACCCCCCCACAATTTATCCCCCCCCCCAATTTCACCTCAGATTTGACCTCCCCTAAGCCCGAACCCCCCCCAGATTTTAATCTGCCCCCTCCCCAATTCACCTGGGCTCTCCAGGTGAGACCCCCACCCCACCTTTACCTGTTTACCCAAAACCCAAATTTCCCCTCAGATCTGACCCCCCCCCAATTCAACCCCGACCCGCTCCCCAAATCACCCAACAGGAGCAGACCCCCCCCCAATTCCACTCAGATCGGAGACCCCCCCCCAATTTCACCTGAACCTAAACCCCCCCAAATTTCACCTCAATTTTAAACCCCCCCTCCCCAATTCCCCTCAGCACTGACCCCCCCTCAATTCACCCCAACAAGGCCGGACCCCCCCCTCAATTCACCTCAGCTGTGCCCCCCCTCGCCCCCAGACCCATTTCCCCTCCGTCCCCAGCCCAGACCCCACAATTTCACCTCAATTCCCCCTCACGAACCCCAATCCCCCTCCCCAATTTACTCCAACCTTAACCCCCCCCTCAAATCACCCCAACGAGACCGGACCCCCCCCCAAATTCACCTCAGCTCGCCCCCAGACCCATTTCCCCTCAGTTCCCAACCCCCCAGCCCAGACCCCACAATTTCACCTCAATTCTCCCTCACGAACCCCAATCCCCCTCCCCAATTCCCCTCAGCACTAACCCCCCCTCAAATCACCCCAACAAGGCCGGACCCCCCCCAAATTCTCCTCAGCTGTGCCCCCCCTCGCCCCCAGACCCATTTCCCCTCAATTCTCAGCCCAGACCCCGCAATTTCACCTCAATTCCCCCTCACGAACCCCAACCCCCCTCCCCAATTCCCCTCAGCACTGACCCCCCCTCAATTCACCCCAACAAGGCCGGACCCCCCCCAGCTGACCCCCCCTTCGCCCCCAGACCCATTTCCCCTCCGTCCCCAGCCCCCTCAATCTCTCCTCATTTCCCCCTCACGAACCCCAACCCCCTCCCCAATTCCCCTCAGCTGCGCCCCCCCCAGACCCCCTCACTCCCCCTCACCCCCCGCCCCCCATTTCCCCTCAGCCCACCCCCCCAACCCCCCCCGACCCCCCCCCCACAGCCCAACCCCCCCCATTCCCCTCACGCCGAGCCCCCCCCCTCAATTTCCCCTCAGCTCCAACCCCCCCCCAAAGACCCCCTCGCCCCCCCTCCCCTCCGACCCCTCCCCACCGCTGACGCCCCCCCCTCCCTGCCCACCCCTGACACCCCCTCCCCACCCCCCCGCCCCCCCCTGCCCCCTGCCCGCCGCCCCTCCCCTCAGGCCGCGGCCCGGCCGCGCTGCCCCCGCCGCTCCGCTCTTCCCCCGCTCCGCTCCCGCTCCCGGCCGCGCTACCTGCGCCGCTGCCGGCGGCCGCTGCCTCCGCGGGGTTGCCGGGGGGGTCCCGGCGGCTGCCGGGTGCGGGGGGGGTCCCGGGGGTCCCGGGGGTCCCGGCCCGGCCCCGGCGCTGCGGCGGCTCCGCGGCTCCGGCCTCGCTCAAACAAAGGACCCGAGAGCCGCGCGCCCCGCCCGCCCCGGACACGCCCCCGGACACGCCCCCCGGCCGCGCGGGACACGCCCACCGGCTCTGGACACGCCCCCCGGTCGACACAGACACGCCCCTCTGCTCTGGACACGCCCCCCCGACCGCGCTGGACACGCCCCTGGCCGACACGGACACGCCCCCGCTCTAGTCACGCCCCCCAGCCCCGCCCACCGAATGCGAGAAGACACGCCCATCAAAGGGGAGGGGCTTGAGGGAGGAGTGGGTTTGGTCACGCCCAGAAGGGGAAGGACACGCCCATGTGGCCCCAAAGCCACGCCCCTTCCGGGGAGGGGCACGCCCACTGCGCGAGAGGGGGAGGAGGATGGGGGGATGGGGGGACTGGGGGGGGACTGGGATGGACTGGGAGGGGATTGGGATGGACTGGGAGGGGATTGGGATGGACTGGGAGGGGATTGGGGTGGACTGGGGGGACTGGGATGGACTGGGATGGACTGGGATGGACTGGGATGGACTGGGGGGGACTGGGAGGGGATTGGGATGGACTGGGAGGAACTGGGATGGACTAGGGGGGACTGGGATGGACTGGGGGTGACTGGGATGGACTGGGGGTGACTGGGATGGACTGGGGGGACTGGGAGGGGATGAGCGAACACTGGAAGGCACTGGGACCAGTATAGAACCACACGGGAAAGTACTGGGCCCAGTATAGGGGGACTGGGACAGGGACTGGGGCTGAGGTGGCACTGGGAGGCACTGGGAGCTGTACAGGACGGCACTGGGAGGCACTGGGAGGCATGGGAGGCACTGGGAGCTGTACAGGATGGCACTGGGAGGCACTGGAGGCACTGGAGTGTACAGGATGGCACTGGGAGGCACTGGGAGGCACTGGGAGCTGTACAGGAGGCACTGGGAGGCACTGGGAGGCACTGGGAGCTGTACAGGATGGCACTGGGAGGCACTGGGAGGCACTGGGAGCTGTACAGGATGGCACTGGGAGGCACTGGGAGGCACTGGAGCTGTACGGATGGCACTGGGAGGCACTGGGAGGCACTGGAGCTGTACGGGATGGCACTGGGAGGCACTGGGAGGCATGGGAGCACTGGGAGGCACTGGGAGCTGTACGGGATGCACTGGGAGGCACTGGGAGGCATGGGACCAGTACAGTCCAGTACTGGGAGAGACCGAGACCAGTATGAGCTGGTATTGCAACCAGTACAGGGTGACACAGGGACTGGGAGGCACTGGGAGCTGTACAGGGTGGAACTGGGAGGCACTGGGACCAGTATAAACCAGTACAGGGACACACTGGGACCAGTATAAACATACAGGGAACACTGGGACAGGATAAACCAGTACAGGGACACACTGGACCAGGATAAACCAGTACAGGGACACCGGGACAGTATAAACCAGTACAGGGACACACTGGGACCAGGATAAACCAGTACAGGGTGTCACTGGTCCCAGTATAACCAGTAGGGTGTCAATGGTCCCAGTATAACCCAGTACAGGGTGTCACTGGTCCCAGTATAAACCAGTACAGGGTGTCACTGGTCCCAGTATAACCAGTACAGGTGTCACTGTCCAGTATAACCCAGTACCGGCCCCAGTCCAGGCGCCCCCGGCCCAGCAGGGGGCGCCCCCGCCCGCGCTCCAGCCAATGGCGCCCCCCCCACACCCGCGGCAGCCAATCAGCGCGCGGCAGCTCGGCCAAGCCCCGCCCCCCGCTCCCCCTCCCCTCGGGCAGCGCGCGGGACCGCACGTGCCCAAAGGAGGCGTGGCTTCATCGGGGTGTGGCCCGCCCCTCGCGCAGGCCCCGCCCCCGGCGCTGGCCCCGCCCCCGGGAGGCCCCGGGCGGGTGGGGGAGGGGCGGGGTTAACCCCTCCGTGCCCGAACCCGCGGGAATTCGGGATTTTGGGGCGAAAAATCGGGATTTTGATGGGGAAACCTGGGATTTTCGGGGGGAAATCTGGGATTCGGGCAGGGAAATGTGGGATTCGTGCAGGGAGATTTGGGATTTTCAGGGGGAAATTCGGGATTCGTGCAGGAAATTTGGAATTTGCACGAGGAAAATTTGGGGGCGGTGTGGAAAATCCGGGATTTTCATGGAGCGATTCAGGATTTATGCGGGAAATTCGGGATTTTTCAGGAGGCAATTCGGGATTTTCATGGAGCAATTCGGTATTTTCAGGTGGAAGTTCGGGATTTTCACGGAGAAATTCGGGATTTGCACGAGGAAAATCGGGATTTTTGTGGGGAAATTTGAGATTCGTGCAGGAAATTCGGGATTTTCAGGTGGAAATTCCGGGTTGTCAGGGAGAAAATCCGGAATTCGTGCAGGAAATGTGGGATTTTCGGGTGAAAATTGGGGATTTTCATGGATCAGTTCGGGATTTTTCGCGGGAAATTCGGGGGGGGGGGGGGGGTCGCGGTCACGTGACCCCGCGAGGCCCCTCCCCCAGGGTCGCTCTGGCCCCGCCCCCCCCGAGCTGGCCCCGCCCCCTGACCCTCCCCCAGCAACAGCGGCCGGGTCTCGCTGTGATTGGCCGGCGCCGCCGTGACGTCACGAGAGATGCCCCGCCCCCGTTGCCATGGCAACCGCGGGAGCTGGGGGGGGGAGGGGAGGGGGGGATTCTGCCCCAAAAAGGCTCAAAAAACGCCCCAAAAAATGAACCTTGGGCACCAAACCCGAGCTCCGGGCTCTAAAAAACCCAAAATTCGGGCCGAAAAAATGAAGATTTTAGAGCTAAAAAATCAGAGCTGTGGGCCGAACTATGAAAATTTTGGGTCTAAAAAAATGGGATTTGGACACCTCCCCAAAAAAATGAGATTTTGGTTCCGAAAGGAGCGGGGGTTTGGTGTTAAAATGGATGGGTTTGACCCAAAAAGGGCGTTGGTCCCCGAGAAGGAGGCATGTGGTGACAAAAATGAGGGGTTTGGGGCTAAAAAATGAGATTTTTTTTTTTTACGCGGTTAAAATAACAGGAATGGGGATTTCAAGGAGGGTTCGGACCCGAAAAATGAAAGGTTTGGCCAAAAATGAGGATATTTTCCTTAAAATCGGGTCTGAAAATGGGGGGGGTGCAGATTGAAGAGTGGGGATAGGACCCTAAAATTGAGAATTTGGACCCAATTCTCAGGGTTTAGACCCAAACCCCGAAGTTTTTGGCCCAAAAAATTCAGATTTGAGACACTAAAAATGAAATTTTTGTGCCCAAAAAGAATTCCAACCCCTCAAGATCCCGTCCTGAAAAGGTTTGGCCCTAAAATTGTGGATTTTTACCCCAAAAGGGGGGAATGGAGCCTAAAAATGAGAGTTTGGATGCAAAAAGGGAATTTTAGATCCTAAAAATGAAGAATTTCGATTAAAATGAGGCTTTGGGTCCTAAAAATGATGTTCAAGACCCCCCAAATTAATTTTTTTTTTCCAAAATAGGGTTTTAAACCCTAAAAAGTGAAAGCTTGCTCCTAAAATGTGGATTTTGGCCTCCAAAATGAGAGGAAAACGCAGCTTTGGATTTTAAATTAACATTTTTAGCCCAGAAATGTGGGTTCAGAGCCCAGAATGAGGCTTTGAACACTAAAAATCCAAGTTTTACCTTAAAAAAAAAAAGAGATTTAGAGCTGCAAAAAGAACTTTTTAAACCCAAAAATAAAACCTGGAGCTTTTAAAGATGCAAGGATTTGGGATTTAGCTGCAAAATGGGGATGGAGCTTTTAAAACTGAGGCTTTGGAGCCCTAAAATCAGGGTTTGGACCCTAAAAAAGAAAGTTTAGGATGTTAAAAGAGAAATTTTTTTACAATAAAAATAATTTTTTTTTCCCTGAAATAAGGATTTGGGATGCTAAAAATGAAGATTTGGGGTTTGATTATTAAAAATTAGATTTTTTTTTTTTTTTTTCAAAAAATGAGGGAATTTTTGTGGAAATGAGGAGGCTGGAAAGGGGAAATTTCAGATTTTAGGTGGGAAAAAAGGTTTGGGGTTTGACACTTAAAAATTGGATTTTTTTTTTCACCAAAACTGAGGGAGTTGACCCCAAAACCCAGAGCATGGAAAGGGGAAAATTCAGATTTTAGGGGAAAAAATGGAAAATTTGGGGCCTCACTTGAGTGACAGCTGGCAGGTGAGAGCCCCGCCCCCAGGAGGCCCCGCCCCAGGAGGCCCCGCCCAATGAGCCCCACCCCCCACCCCCAGGGGGCGCCAAACTCCTCCCCCGAGCCCCGCCCACCCCGTTTGATTGACAGCAAGGGGCGGAGCCAATTGCACAAAACTCTCTAATCAGCAGCCGGGGTCACGGTCAGGCCACGCCCCCACTTGTGACGTTACACCGGAAGCCCCGCCTCCTTGTCGCCGTGACATCACTCCCGGGTCATCCGCGTGGTGGCGGCCATGTTGCTGCGACGGAGAAGCCCCGCCCCCTTTGCCGTGGGGGCGTGACCTAAGCGATCCCGCCCCTTTGTGTGGGCGGGGCGCTGTCGTGGCCAATGGGAGGGCGGCAGGCGCCAAGCCCCGCCCCTTTCCTGGGGGTGACGCCTCAAAGCCGGGGAAGCTCCGCCTCCCCCAGGGGAAGCCACTCCCACTCGGGGAAGCCACGCCCGTATTTGCTTGACCACGCCTCCAGGCAGCACCATACGCGGGTCAGGCCCCGCCCCTTCAGCGACCCCGCCCCTTTCACGCCACGCCTCCCGGGCAAAGACCCGCCCCTTGAGCGAGGCCCCGCCCACCGGCAGCCCCTCCCCCCCGCGGGTTCATTTTGGGGCAAATTCTGCCCTTTTTGGGGCCTTCATTCCTCTTTGCCCAAGGGGGCGGAGCTTCAGGGTGGGGGGCGTGTCCATCTTGTGGTGGGCGTGGCCTCCCCCAATTTGGGGTCCCGCCCCTCCCCCAACCTCATACCTTGTAATAAGCGGGGGGAGGGGCGGCGGGGGGGAGGGGCAGCTCGCGGAGCGGGTGGGCGTGGCCGGCGCTTTGTGGGCGTGGCCTGGCCCCTCCCCCGCCCCGGGGGGTCTTCGGGGGTCTCCGGGGGCGGCGCCTCCACCACAGGGCCCCCCCCGCCCCCCCAGCGCCAGCAGCGCCGCCCCTCCCCCCGCGCCCCCCAGCACCGCCCCTCCCCCCCCCGCGGGGGGCGGGCCCGGCCCGGGCGGGCTCGTCTGATTGGCTGAACCTGGGGGAGGGGGGAGGAGTCACAGAGAGGAGGGGGCGGAGCCTCAGGTGGGCTCAGCCCCTCCCCCCCCTCCCCCTCCCCCCACCTTTACCTGTCCCGTCCGGCTCCGGCAGCGGCTCCGCCCCCGGCCCTGGCGGGAGGGGGAGGGGCGGGTGAGAGGGGGGAGGGGCGTGGGAGGGTGGGGGCGGGGCGGGGGGGTGGGGAGGGGCGGCTCACGCTGTCCCACGCGCAGGGTGACCCTCATGGCGCGCGTCAGGCAGGCCCCGCCCTGCCGGTTCTCCAGCCCCTCGGGGGTCCCGTCCGAGGTGGCTGCGGGGGGGAGGGGCACGGTGACGTCAGCGGTGATGTCACCGTGTGCGTCATAACACACAGTGACGTCATAATATGATCCCACCCTCCCCGTGATGTCACAGCCCGGTGACAGCTCCCCTGTGATGTCATAATCGTCTGTCCCGGTGGTGTCATAGCCCCAGCAATGATGTCACTATATCGGCGATGATGTCACGATGATGTCATCACTGCCCTGCCACTCTCTCCTCCCCACGCTGCTGGTGTCACTCCCCCACGATGACATCATCGGTTCCCCGATGACACCACTCTTTCATCTGATGACATCACCACCCCGGTGACATCACACCCTGGTGACGTCACAGAGACCGCCCTGATGACGAAAGAGCCCAAGACCCCCCCCCAGCTGCCCCCTCCCCACTCCCAGCCCCCCAGCCCCTCCCTGATGACATCACAGCCCATGGCAATGACATCACCACCCTTTCTAATGACATCACCACCTTGCTGACGTCACAGACCCCTCCATACGACAAAACCAGCACACACCCCCCCCCAAACAAATCCCCCCTTCCTCCCTCTCCCCATCCCCCCACCCCTGCCCCGCCCCCGGCGCTGACGTCACGGCTCACTGATGATGTAATAGTCGTGCTGCCGGCGGAACTCGTGTCCCCAGAGGTTGGGGCTGAACTCCTGGAATTTGATGGTGAAGCGCACGTCGCGCTGCGGGCGGTCGCAGGTCAGCAGCAGGGTGGGGGCGGGGGGCACCTGGCAGCGCCGCGCCGGCCCCACCCCCACCAGGTACAGCTTGTAGTACTCGTACCCCTCCCCCCCCGGGCACACCAGGTCCAGGCGGTCGCCGATCTGAGGGTACAGCACGTAACCGCCGGCCTCGAGGAACCTGTGGGGGCAGGGGGACTCTGTGTGACACTGTGTGACACTCTGTGTGTGTGTGAGACTGTGACACTGTGTGTGTGACACTCTGTGTGTGTGACACTGAGGGTACAGCACGTAACCGCCGGCCTCGAGGAACCTGTGGGGACACCAGGACACTGTGTGACACTGTGTGACACTGTGTGACACTGTGTGACACTGTGACAGTGTGTGACAGTGTGTGTGTGTGACACTGAGGGTACAGCACGTAACCACCGGCCTCGAGGAACCTGTGGGGACACCAGGACACTGTGTGACACTGTGTGACACTGTGTGTGTGTGTGTGAGACACTGTGACACTGTGTGCGTGTGACACTGAGGGTACAGGACGTAACCACCGGCCTTGAGGAACCTGTGGGGACACCAGGACACTGTGTGACACTGTGTGACACTGTGTGACACTGTGACAGTGTGTGACACTGTGTGTGTGTGACACTGAGGGTACAGCACGTAACCACCGGCCTCGAGGAACCTGTGGGGACACCAGGACACTGTGTGACACTGTGTGTGACAC
The DNA here is from genome assembly GCA_032173965.1 of Sitta carolinensis. Lineage (NCBI taxonomy): Eukaryota > Metazoa > Chordata > Aves > Passeriformes > Sittidae > Sitta > Sitta carolinensis. Next base: position 69,255 of record JAVUNC010000056.1, on the reverse strand, counting down.
TGTGACACTGTGTGTGACACTGTGTGTGACACTGTGACACTGTGTGACACTGTGTGACACTGTGACACTGTGACAGTGTGTGACACTGTGTGTGTGTGACACTGAGGGTACAGCACGTAACCGCCGGCCTCCAGGAACCTGCGGGGACAGGGTGACACAGTGTGACAGTGTGTGTGACACTGCATGACACCGTGACACTGTGTGACAGTGTGTGTGACACTGTGTGATGCCACAGGATGGTGACACGATCAGACACAGGGACACAGTGACACCATCAGGCGCGGTGACACCGTCAGGTACCCAGGCATGGTGACACTGTCAGGCACAGGGACACGGTGACACCGTCAGGCACACAGACACGGTGACACCGTCAGGCACAGGGACACGGTGACACTGTCAGGAGCACAGACACGGTGACACTGTCAGGAGCACAGACACGGTGCCCCGCCCCCTCGGGTGACCCCGCCCCCTCGGGTGACCCCGCCCCTCGGGTGACCCGCCCCTCTCGGGTGACCCCGCCCCGTCAGGCGCCCCCGCAGGGCTGGGGGGGGGTTGGGCAGCCATTGCTGTCACCATGGCAACGGCGCCGCTGCCCCTCCCCCACCCGCTCCGTGGGGGGCCGGCGGGGAGGGGGAGGGGACGCAGCAGGGGGGACCCGGGGCCGGGGGTACCCGAGGGGGTGACAGCGAGCGGCTGTGGCTGTCAGCGCGCTGCACAGGCGGAGTGGCACCCTGACACAGCCAGTGTCACCGTGCCAGGACAGTGTCACCCTGACACACAGGCAGTGTCACCCTGACACAGACAGTGTCACCCTGACACACAGACATTGTCACTGTGCCGTGACAGTGTCACCCTGACACACAGACAGAGTGTCACCCTGACACAGACAGTGTCACCCTGACAAACAGGCAGAGTGTCACCCTGACACAGCCAGTGTCACCGTGCCAGGACAGTGTCACCCTGACACACAGGCAGTGTCACCCTGACACAGACAGTGTCACCCTGACACACAGACATTGTCACTGTGCCGTGACAGTGTCACCCTGACACAAAACAGAGGTCACTGCACAGACGTGTCACCCTGACACACAGACAGTGTCACTGCAGCAGTGACCTGACAAACAGGCAGAGTGTCACCCTGACACAGCCAGTGTCACCGTGCCAGACAGTGTCACCCTGACACACAGGCAGTGTCACCTGACACACAGTGTCACCCTGACACACAGGCAGAGTGTCACCCTGACACACAGACAGTGTCACCCTGACACACAGACATTGTCACTGTGCCGTGACAGTGTCACCCTGACACACAGACAGTGTCACCCTGACACAGACAGTGTCACCCTGACAACAGCAGAGTGTCACCCTGACACAGACAGTGTCACCCTGACACACAGACAGAGTGTCACCCTGACACAGACAGTGTCACCCTGACAACAGGCAGTGTCACACCTGACACAGACAGTGTCACCCTGACACACAGCAGTGTCACCCTGACACACAGGAGTGTCACCCTGACACACAGGCAGAGTGTACCACACCTGTCACACACGGCAGTGTCACCCTGACACACAGGCAGTGTCACCGTGCCATGACAGTGACTCAGCCACTCGGCTGTCACAGGGCTGGTGACACCGGTGCGTTGTCCCCGTCACGCTGTTCGTGTGTGACAGTCGCACGCCATGGGGTCGCGCTGACGGCCACGGTGACACACACACAGTCGGTGTCACGGTGTCACCTGATGACATTGTCACAGGGTGTCACAGGGTGTCACAGACACTGTCGGTCACAGTCACACTCAGGGTGTCACAGTGTGTCACACTCAGTGTCACACCCGGTGTCACAGAGTGTCAGTGTCACACGCAGTTACAGCCTCAGGTGTCACTCACAGTGTCACACACACACACACACACTCTCACACTGTCACCCACAGCCAAGGCTCAGCTCCCTTGTGCCACCCCCCCGGTGTCACCCCCCCGGTGTCACCCCCCCATGTCCCCACCCCCATCTCTTGGCGTCACCTGCAGGGGCTGACAAGACCCCCAACCTCCCCCATCCCCCCCCAGACCGCCGGGACCCCCCAACCCCCCGACACCCCCTCCCCTCTGCCCCCCCGACATTTTCTGACTCCTCCGGACCCCTCCCCCAAATCCCCCGTCCCTCCCAGACCCCCCCAATCCTCTCAGAGCCCCCAAAACCCCTCGGACCCCCCCGAATACCCTAAAGACCCCCCAATACCCTAAAGACCCCCCAGTATTCTAAAGACCCCCCAGTATTCTAAAAGACCCCCCAGTATTCTAAAGAACCCCCAATCCCCTTGGACACCCAAGACCCTCCCCAACCCTACAACCCCCAAATCCCCCCAAGACCCCCCGATCCCCCCAACCCCCTCCCGACCCCCCAATCCCCCTCGATCCCCCCCAACCCCTCCGGACCCCAAATCCCCCCCAACCCCCCCTCCCGCCCGCCCAGTCCCGCCCCGCGCTCACCGCCGGTTCCCGGTGTGCCACACCACCGGCTCCAGGCTCAGCCCCGCGGCCCCCGCGCCCAGCACGGCCACGAGCAGCGCGGCCGCGCCCCCCGCCATCGCCCCCCGCCCCCGCAGCGGCTCCGAGCCCGGCCCGGCCCCCGCAGCGGCTCCGCGACCCCCGGCCCGGCCCCGACCCCCGGCCCGGTCTCGAACCCGGGTCCCCGCGGGGCCGCCCCGGCTGCGACCGCGCCGGCGGAGGGGGGGCGTGGCCTCGCGGGGGGCGTGGTTTGGAGCAAGGGGCGGGGCTTTATAGACGTGGCGCTGCATTGAGGGGGCGTGGTCGTGGATGGTGGGGATAAAGGGGCGTGGTCGCTGGTGGGTGTGGCAGCGGGGGGCGTGGTTACGAGGCGGGGCTGGAAAAGTGGGTGTGGCTTGGAAACAGCAGAGGTGTGGCCTGGGTGGGTGTGGCTTTGGGGGCGTGGCTGAGGGGCAATTAGCACGGCCAGGCATGTAAATGAGGGCGTGGCCATTAGGAATGGGTGTGGCCTGTAGGTAACTTGGCCGCACCCACAGAGCTGACCGTCGTGGGGGGCGTGGCCTCACGATGGGGGGCGTGGCCAGCAGCACCACATCCCCCCACGATGACATCACCCTCCCACTGTTGCCATGGCAACGATGAAGCCGCTTGGGAACAGACCCCGCCCCCTTGGGGGGGGGGGCTCTTAAAGGGGCAACGCCGGAACTGGAGGGGTGGGGACCCCTGAGGGGGGTGGGGAAGATTTTGGGGGTACCTGGGGGGGGGGGGGGGGGGGGTGTTGGAGTGTGGGGGAGGGCAGCTCTGGCCACGCCCCACCCGGGTGACAGAGGGTGACACTCGCAACACCTTTACTACAACCCGGGCCCGGGGTGACATTGGGGTCCCCAAGGGTGGGGGGGGTCACAATCGGCGTCCCTGGAGGTGTCACCCGGAGCTCCCGGGGTCCCCGAGGGTGTCCCCAAGAGGGTGACACCTGGTGCCACCAGGGGGGTGACAGTTGCTGGTCCCAGTGTCCCTGGGGGGGGTGACAATCACCACGGAGGTGACAATGGCCGGTCCGGGTGTCCCCAGGCAGGGGACAATCCCCAGGGGGGTGACAATCTGCGGGTGTCCCCGAGCAGGTAACAATCCCCAGAGTCCCCAGTGGGGTGACAATCTCCAGGGAGGTGACAATCTCCAGGGAGGTGACAATCACCAGTCTGGGTGTCCTCAGGGAGGTGACAATCCCCAGAATCCCTGGGGAGGTGACAATCTCCATCCCTGGTGTCCACAAGGTGACAATTGCTGTTCCCAGTGTCCTCATGGAGGTGACAATCGCTGGTGTTCCTGGGGAGGTGACAATCACCATTCCCAGTTTCCTCATGGAGGTGACAATCACTGTTCCTGGTGTCCCCAGGGTGACAGTCACTGCTCCCAGTGTCCCCAGGGTGACAATGCCCAGTGTCCCTGAGGTGACAATCACTGCTCCCAGTGTCCATGAGGTGACAGTCGCCACTCCTGGTGTCCTCAGGGAGCTGACAATCGCCATTCCCAGTGTCCCCAGGGAGGTGACAATCGCGCTCCCGGTGTCCATGAGGTGACAGTCGCCATTCCCAGTGTCCCCAGCGAGGTGACAATCGCCACTCCCGGTGTCCCCAAGGTGACAATCACTGCTCCCAGTGTCCCCAGGGAGGTGACAATTGCCATTCCCAGTGTCCCCAGCGAGGTGACAATCGCCGCTCCCGGTGTCCCCGAGGTGACAATCGCCACTCCGGTGTCCCAAGGTGACAATCACTGCTCCCAGTGTCCCAGGGAGGTGACAATTGCCATTCCCGGTGTCCCCAGCGAGGTGACAATCGCCGCTCCCGGTGTCCCCGAGGTGACAATCGCCACTCCCGGTGTACCCGAGGTGACAGTTGCTGCTCCCAGTGTCCCCAGGGAGGTGACAATCGCCGCTCCCGGTGTCCCCGAGGTGACAATCGCCACTCCCGGTGTACCCGAGGTGACAGTTGCTGCTCCCAGTGTCCCCAGGGAGGTGACAATCGCCGCTCCCGGTGTCCCCGAGGTGACAATCGCCACTCCCGGTGTCCCCAGCGAGGTGACAATCGCCGCTCCCAGTGTCCCCAAGGTGACAGTCGCCGTTCCCAGTGTCCATGAGGTGACAGTCGCCGCTCCCGGTGTCCCCGGGGGGGTCCCAGTCCGGGGGGGGCTCCGGTCCCCACCACCAGAGCTGCAGCCGCCTGTCCCCGCGGGTCCGGCGCCTCCTCGGTGTCACTGTCACCGGCCCAGGGCGCCGGGAACAGGCGCTGGCCCGAGGCCGTGGCCAGCACGGGCAGCCCGGGGTGCAGGCTGCAGGGATTGGGGAAATCGGGGGGACTGGCGTGAGAACTGGCGGGGATTTGAGGGGAAATTTGGGGGATTTTGGGGTGAGAATTTGGAGGATCTCGTGCGGAAATCTGAGGTAAAATTTGGGGATTTCGGGGAGAAAATTTGGGGGGGAAATTGGGGGGATTTGAGTAAAAATTTGGGGGAATTCAGATGAAAAATTTGGGGGTATTTGAATGAAAATTTGGGGAGTTTGGGGTGGAAATTTGGGGAATTTGGGTGAAAATGTGGGGGAATTCAGGTGAAAGTCTGGGGTGGGAATTTGGGTGGAAATTTCAGGAGGCTTTCAATAATTTTTTTGGGGAGGGTCTCCAATTATCTTGGGGGTGTCCCAAATTTCTTTGGCAGGAGTTCCTCAATTTTTTCAGGGTGTTCCCCAATTTTTTTGGGTGGTTTCCCCAATTTCTTTAGGGTGTCCCCCAATTTTTTCCGGGGTGTTCCCCAATTCCCTGTGGGGAGATGCCCAGTTTTTTTTTGGGGGGGGATCCCTGGTTTTTTATGGGGGGGATCCCCGGTTTTTGGGGGAGGAATTCCCAGTTTTTGAGGGAGGGATCCCCAGTTTTTGGGGGAGGAATTCCCAGTTTTTTCAGGGGGGATCCCCGGTTTTTGGGGGTACCTGGTGCCGTTGACGCAGTCGTGGAGGGCGCGGAAGCGGAGCAGGGGGGGCAGCTCGGGGGGGTCCCCGTGCCCGGGCGGGGGGCTCAGGGTGTCCCACACGGACACGAAGCCGTCGGTGTCACCGCCCACCAGGAACCGCCCCGACCTGGGGAGGAGGGGGACACAAAACCCGGGGGATCCCCTCAAAACCCCTCCCCCCCAAAAAATGGGGACAGCCCCTCCCATCAAAACCCCCCAAAAAATGGGGATGCAGGGGTGTAGGACCCCCAAAAATCCCCCCCAATAAAGGTGCCCAAGACTCCCCCAAGGTGCCCAGGACCCTCCCAAAGGTGCCCACCAAGGTGCCCAGGAACCCCCAAAGGTGCCCAAATCCCCCCCCAGGTGCCCAGGACCCCCTGAAGAGTGTCCAGGACCCACCAAAGGTGCCCAGGACCCCCCAGATTCCCCCAAAACGTGCCCAGGACCCTCCAACTCTCCACCCCAAAAGTACCCAGGACCCCCCAGAAGGCGCCCAGGACCCTCCAAAAATCCCCCCAAAGCTGCCCAGCACCCCCCAAATTTCCCCTCAACGTGCCCAGGACCCCCCAGAAGGCACCCAGGACCCCCCAAAAATCCCCACAAAGGCACCCAGGACCCCCCAAATTTCCCCCCCAGATGTGCCCAGGACCCCCCAAAGGTGCCCAGGACGCCCCCGAGTGCCCAGGACCCCCCCGACACCCCCCCCCCCGTGTCCCGGGGTCTCACGGGTCCAGGTCAAAGGTCACGCGCTGGTTGGTGGCCACGCGGCGCGGCAGGGCCAGCAGGGGGCGCTCGGGGGCGCGCAGGTCCCAGCACAGGATGTGCCGGTCCTGGGGGCGGGGCCAGCCCGGGACACGCCCATCAGCCCGCGAGCCACGCCCCCTCCCAAGCCCAACCCCCCGCCCAGCCCCTGAGCCCCGCCCACGGCAGTGGGGCACGCCCACCAGGTGCTAAACCACGCCCCCAAAGCCACGCCCAGGTGTGGGTGGGAAAGCCACGCCCACATGGGGTAAGTTCTGCCTGCTGTGAGGCCACGCCCACCCCCCCACCCACAGGCCACGCCCACCCCCACAAGCCCACCCACAGGCCACGCCCACCCCAAACCCCACCAAAGGCCACGCCCAAAATTAACCCACACGCCACGCCCACCGCCAAAATCCACCCAGAGGCCCCGCCCACCCCATGTGGCCACGCCCACCTTCCTCCCGCCCGCGTACAGGTGAGTCCGCAGGGGCTGAAGCGCAGGTGAGTGGGTGCGGCCGGGAGGCGTGGCCAGAACGCCACGGCCCCGCCCCCTTCCAGCGGGTACAGCCCCAGGCTCCGCCCATAGGAGCCGCAGGCGAACAGCGATTGGCTGGGGCTGAAGGCCAGGCAGCCAATCAGGCCTCGCTGGCCCTCCCTGCCCTCTGGGCGGGTGGAGACAAAGGTCAGGCCACGCCCCCATCCGTTAGGCCACACCCCCTTGGGCTCCACCCTGTTAAACCCCACCTTCCTTGGACCATGCCCACAGCCACACCCTCTTGTGCCACACCCATGCTTTCCCCAGCCACTCCCGTTTAAGCCCCACCCCTTTATAACCTTTAGGCCACGCCCCCAACCCCTCCCCACTTAGACCCCACCTCCTTTTTCTGCCCCACCCCCTTTAACCCTAACTCTCCCATCACCCCCAATCCAAGGGTGGGAATCACCCCAGCCCCACCCTCGGACCCCACCCCTTTAGGCCACACCCCTTCCCGTTAAACCACGCCCCCTTTCCCCTCTGCCCCACCCCTTTTCATCCCCAATTTTCCAAATTCCCCCCAGTCCATGGGCAGGAATCGCCCCCCTCCCCACCCCAGCCCCACCCAGGGACCCCACCCCTTCCAGGCCCTGCCCCCAGGGCCCCGCCCTGTTAGGCCCCTCCCCATTAGGCCCTCCCCTTTATGCCCCGCCCCTCACGCCGCAGGGGTCGCTCGTGGCCGCTCCGGCCCGGCCGCTCCGTCGGGAATTCCCGCACGGCGCCGTCGAAGCCCCCCAGGAGCCGGGAGCCATCGGGGGAGAACGCCAGGGAGTGGGGGGCCACCGGCTCGTCCTGGGGACCCCGAAAACACCCCGGGTCAGAGGGGACCCCAAAAACACCGGGGAGACCCCAAAACCCACCCAAAAATCCCCCAAAACAGCTCTGGGACCCCAAAACTCACCACGGGGGACCCCAAAGTCCCTCCCAGTCCCTCCCAGTCCCCCCCCAGTCCCTCCCAGTTCCCTCCCAGTCCCTCCCAGTCCCCCCAGTCCCACCAGGTGGTTGTGAGCCCGGAATGTCCCTCGCAGGCTCCCGTCGAAGGCGTCCCAAAGGTGCACGGGGCTGTCGCGGCTGCTGGCGGCCACCCTGCCCAGTACAGACCAGTACAGACCAGTACAGACCAGTACAAACCAGTATGGAGCAGTACAGACCAGTATGGAGCAGTACAGACCAGTACAAACCAGTACAGACCAGTACGGACCAGTACAGACCAGCATGGAGCAGTACAGACCAGTATGGAGCAGTACAGACCAGTATGAACCAGTACAGACCAGTATGGACCAGTATGGACCAGTACGGACCAGTATGGACCAGTACAAACCAGTACAGACCAGTATGGACTAGTACAGACCAGTACAGACCAGTACAAACCAGTAGAGACCAGTATGGACCAGTACAAACCAGTACGGACCAGTACAGACCAGTAATGAACCAGTACGGACCAGTACAGACCAGTACAAACCAGTAGCGACCTCCCAGGAGCTGTCCCCGCTCCCAGTAACCCCCCCCAGTTTGGCCCAGTAACTCCCAGTCCCCTCCCAGTCCCTCCCAGTGCCCCCCCAGTCCCTCCCAGTGCTCCCCAGTCCCTCCCAGTGCTCCCAGTGCCCCCCAGTCCCTCCCAGTGCCCCCCAAGTCGCTCCCAGTGCCCCCCAGTCCCTCCAGTGCTCCCCAGTCTCCCCCAGTGCCCCCCAGTCCCTCCCAGTGCCCCCCAGTCTCCCCAGTGCCCCCCAGTCCCTCCCAGTGCCCCCCAGTCCCTCCCATGCCCCCAGTCTCCCCCAGTGCCCCCAGTCCCTCCCAGTGCTCCCCAGTCCCTCCCAGTGCCCCCCAGTCCTCCCAGTCCCTCCCAGTCTCCCCAGTCCTCCCAGTGCCCCCCAGTCTCCCCCAGTGCCCCCCAGTCCCTCCCAGTGCTCCCCAGTCCCTCCCAGTCCCTCCCAGTGCCCCCCAGTCCCTCCCAGTGCCCCCCAGTCCCTCCCAGTGCCCCCCAGTCCCTCCAGTGCCCCCCAGTCCCTCCCAGTCCCTCCCAGTCTCCCCAGTCCCTCCCAGTGCTCCCCAGTCCCTCCCAGTCTCCCCCAGTGCCCCCCAGTCCCTCCCAGTGCCCCCCAGTCCCTCCCAGTGCCCCCCAGTCCCTCCCAGTCCCTCCCAGTCTCCCCCAGTCCCTCCCAGTGCCCCCCAGTCTCCCCCAGTGCCCCCCAGTCTCCCCCAGTCCCCCCAGTGCCTCACAGGCAGGTCTGGGGGTCCCCCGAGTCCATCAGGGGTACCAGGTGAAGTCGTAGATGGTGTCACCTTCAGCCACCTGCACGGCCGGGGCCTGACCCCAAATCACCCCAAAAATCACCACAGAGACCCCCGGGGACCCCAAAATTACCCAAAGTCACCCCAAAATCCCCCCCAAAACCCACAGAGTGACCCCAAACCACCCCAACCTGCCCAGGACCCGCATCCCCCCTAAAATCCCCCCAAATCCCCCCCAGTGACCCCGAATCCCCCCAGAATCACCCCCAAATCCCCCAGAGTGACCCCCAAACCACCCCGCGACCCCCAAATCCCCCCAGGGCCCCCCAGAGTGACCCCAAAACCCCCCCCAGTGACCCCAACCCCCCCCAAAATGCCCCCCCGGGACCCCCAAATCCCCCCCAAACCACCACGATTCGCCCCAAAACCCCCCCGAGTGACCCCCCCCGCCCCTCCCCCACCAGCTCGGGCAGGGGTCGCCCCGGGGGGGGTCCCGGGGGGAGGGGCAGGTCGAAGATCCTCAGGGCGTGGTCGTTGCTGCAGGTGAGGACACAGGAACCGTCGGGGGCCCTGGGGGGAGAGACCCCCGAATTCAACCCCAGGGACCCCCAAAAAAATCCCCCAAAAATACCCCGGGGGGGGGCAGGGGGGGTGGGGGGGATTTGAGGGATTTTTGGGGGGGAATTTGGGGGGATTTTGGGGGATTTAAGGTGATTTAGGGGAGGGGGTTTGGGGGATTTTGAGGGATTTAGGGAAGGGATTTTGGGGTGATTTAGAAGGGATTTTTTGGGGTAACTTAGGAGGATTTAGGGGTTTTTTTAAGGTGATTTAAAGGGAATTAAAGGTAATTTAGGGGAGGGGTTTAGGGTGATTTTGGGGGGGATTTAGGGTGGATTTTGGTGTGATTTATTTTAGGTGATTTAAGGGAGGGATTTTGGGGTGATTCGGGGTTTTTTTGGGGGGAGTATTTATGTAGATTTTGGGGTAATTTGGGAAGGAATTTTTGGGGGGGATTTAGGGGGTTTTTGGGGGGTGGTCTCTCACCATTTGCAGCCCCGCAGGAAATTTTCGGGGCGCCGGGCGAATTCCTGCTGAGCCCCCCAAACCTGGCGGGGGGGGCGGCCCAGCTCGTACGGGGGGAACCTGGGGGGGAGCCAGGGGAGTCAGGGACCCCTCCCCAAAAACCCCAAAACCCAAAATACCCCAAAACCCAAAGAATCCCCCCCGAAAATCCCCCCCAAACTCACTCGAGCTCCTCCAGGGCCGCGTCCTGAGGGGTCCCGGGGGGGTCCAGGGACCCCTGAAGGGCTGTGGGGGGAGGGGAGAGGTCAGAGCCCCGCCCCCAACCCCGTCACCCCCTCGGGGGGGGGTCCCCAAAAATCCTCCCCAAAATCCCCAAAAATTTTCCCCCAGTAACCGAAAAAAATTCCCCCAAATTCCCCTCAGAATCCCCCCCAAAAATCCTCAAAAATTCCCCTCCAAAATTCTCCCCAAAATCGCCCCCAAATCCCCCCAAAATTCCCAAAAATCCTCTCCAAAATCCCCTCCGAACTTCTCCCCCAGAATCTCCCAAATTTCCCAAAAAAAACCTCCCCAGAAATCCCCAAAATCCCAAAATTTTCCCCAAATTTTTCCCCAAATCCCCGCGCACCGCCCGCCGCGGGCGCCGCCATGACACCGCCAGGCCACGCCCCCTCGACGCCCGCGCTTCGCTGGCCACGCCCCATCTCCATATATGGGACATGGGTGGTGTTTATGCGAGGCTCCGCCCTTTGTGGGCGGGGTCTCGGCGTTTCCCGCCAAGAGGGGAATTGGGGACCCCAAAAGGGACCCGGGGGACCCCAAAGGGACCCGGGGACCCAAAATGGCACCTGGGGGGTTCAGGGGGACCCCAAAAGGGTCCAGAGAGACGCGGGACACCCCAAAGCCTCACCTGGAGGGGGTGAGGGGGCTCCGAGGACCCCAAAATGTGACCTGAGAGCTTTGGGAGACCCCAAAATGGCACCTGGGGGGTTCAGGGGGACCCCAAAAGGGTCCAGAGGGACCCGGGACACCCCAAAATGTCACCTGGGGGGAGTGGGGGGCTCCGGGACACCCCGAAATGTCACCTGGGAGCCTTGGGGGATCCCAAAACAGCCCAAAACCTCCTGAAGGGGGTGGGGGTCTCCGAGGGACCCCAAAATGTCACCTGAGGCTTTCGGGTGTCCCCTCCCCTCCCTCTCCCAAATAAACAGTCATAGGTGAAAATCAATAAAACTTTTTATTAATTTCCCCCAAACTGGAAATTCCCCCCAAAATTCGCTTCCCTCCCCTCCCCCCCAAAACTGAAAACGGCAAAATAGAGGGGGGAGGGGCAAAGGACCCCCCCTCCCCCACTCCCGAACCCCCAAAACCGCCACCAAGGAGCCCCCCCCCCCCCCCCCCCCCGCAATTAATTAACGAACCCATAAATTACAACCCCCACCCCAAAATCAGGGGGGGCTCCCACACCCAAAAGTTTGGGGTTTCCCCTCCCCCTCCAATTTTAGGGTTTCGCCCCCAAATTTTTGGGGTTCCCCCCCCCCCTCCAGTTTTTGGGGTCAGCCCCCTCTGAATTTGGGGGGTCGAGACCAAATCTTGGGGTTCCCCTCCTTCAAAATTTGAGGGTGGCTGCGACTTCGGGAGGGGCGGCCCCGATTTTGGGGTGACCCCAATTAAAGTGTCAGCCCAATTAGGGTCACCCCGATTAAGGGGTCACCCCAATTTAGGGGTCACCCAATTAAAGGTCAGCCCAATAAAGTGTCACCCAATTAGGGGTCACCCATCAAGGGCACCCAATTTAGAATACCCCAATAAAGTGTCAGCCCAATTGGTCACCCGATTAAGGGTCACCCAATTAGGGTCACCCCAATTAAAGGGTCAGCCCAATTTAAAGTGTCACACCAATTAGGGTCACCCAATCAAGGGGCCACCCCAATTTAGGAATAACCCCAATTAAAGTGTCAGCCCAATTAGGGTCACCCCGATTAAGGGGTCACCCCAATTAGGGTCACCCCAATTAAGGGGTCATCCTAATTAAGGGGTCACCCCAATTAGGGTCAGCCCAATTAAAGTGTCAGCCCAATTTAGGGTCACCCCAATTTTAGGGTCACCCCAACAGTTTGTGGGGGTTTAAGGGGTGACAACAGCCCCAAACCCCGTTAGGATTTGGGGTGACAACCCCAACCCCCCATCAATTCTGTCACCCCCACGGCCTGGGGGTTTTTTTTTTGGGGTGACAACCTTAACCCCAAATCAATGAAGGACAACAACCCCGACCCCAAATCAATCTGGGGGTCACCCCCATGACCTGGGGTTTTCTTCTGGGTGACAACAACCCCAACCCCAGACTGATGTGGGGGTTTTGAGGGGTGACAACAACCCCAACGCCACACTGGTCTGGGGGTTTTTGAGGGGTGACAACAACCCCACACTGATCTGGGGGTCACCCCCACGGTCTGGGGTGACTTTGGGGGTGACAACAACCCCAACCCCAGATTGATTTGGGGGGTTTTTGGGGGGTGACAACAACCCCAACCCCACACTGATCTGGGGTTTTTTTGAGGGGTGACAACAACCCCAACCCCAAATCAAATCTGGGGTCATCCCCACAACCTGGGGGTTTTTTGGGGGGTGACAACAACCCCATCCCCATGACCGATACCAGGGTCAACCCCCAGCCTGGGCTGTTGTGGGGCTGTTGTTGTGGGGTTGTTGTGGGGCTGTTCCCCCCAGCCCAGGCTGTTGTGGTGGGGCTGTTCTCCCAGCCCAGGTTGTTGCTGTGGGGCTGTTGTGGGGCTGTTCCCCCAGCCCAGGCTGTTGTCAGGCTGTTGCTGTGGGGCTGTTCCCCCAGCCCAGGTTGTTGTGGGGCTGTTGCTGTGGGGCTGTTGTCAGGCTGTTGCTGTGGGGCTGTTGTGGGGCTGTTCCCCCAGCCCAGGCTGTTGTCAGGCTGTTGTTGTGGGGCTGTTCTCCCCAGCCCAGGCTGTTGTCAGGCTGTTGCTGTGGGGCTGTTTCCCCAGCCCAGGCTGTTGTCAGGCTGTTGTGGTGGGGCTGTTCTCCCCAGCCCAGGCTGTTGTCAGGCTGTTGTTGTGGGGCTGTTGTCAGGCTGTTGCTGTGGGGCTGTTCTCCCCAGCCCAGGCTGTTGTCAGGCTGTTGTGGTGGGGCTGTTCTCCCCAGCCCAGGCTGTTGTCAGGCTGTTGTTGTGGGGCTGTTGTCAGGCTGTTGCTGTGGGGCTGTTCTCCCCAGCCCAGGCTGTTGTCAGGCTGTTGTGGTGGGGCTGTTCTCCCCAGCCCAGGCTGTTGTCAGGCTGTTGTTGTGGGGCTGTTCTCCCCAGCCCAGGCTGTTGTCAGGCTGTTGCTGTGGGGCTGTTGTGGGGCTGTTCCCCAGCCCAGGTTGTTGTGGGTCTGTTGCTGTGGGGCTGTTCTCCCCAGCCCAGGCTGTTGTCAGGCTGTTGTGGTGGGGCTGTTCTCCCCAGCCCAGGCTGTTGTTGTGGGGCTGTTGCTGTGGGGCTGTTCCCCCAGCCCAGGCTGTTGTCAGGCTGTTGTGGTGGGGCTGTTCCCCCCCAGCCCAGGCTGTTGTCAGGCTATTGTTGTGGGGCTGTTCCCCCCCAGCCCAGGTTGTTGTCAGGCTATTGTTGTGGGGCTGTTCCCCCAGCCTGGGCTGTTGCTGTGGGGCTGTTGTCAGGCTGTTGTTGTGGGGCTGTTGTGGGGCTGTTCCCCCAGCCCAGGTTGTTGTGGAGCTGTTGCTGTGGGGCTGTTGTCAGGCTGTTGTTGTGGGCTGTTCTCCCCAGCCCAGGCTGTTGTCAGGCTGTTGTTGTGGGGCTGTTCTCCCCAGCCCAGGCTGTTGTCAGGCTGTTGCTGTGGGGCTGTTGCTGCAGGGCTCTTGCCCGCTCAGTTGTCGTCGTCGCTGTCGTCGGGGCTGATGGCCGGGCTGGTGAGGCTGTACGTGGGGGACGTGGGGCTGTAGCCGGGGGACGTGGGGCTGTACGTGGAGCCCTTGGGCGACGTGGGGCTGTAGGTGGGCGAGGTGGGGCTGTACTTGGGCGACGTGGGGCTGTAGGTGGGTGACGTCGGGCTGTACTTGGGCGAGGTCGGGGTGTAGACGGGCGAGGTGGGGCTGTAGGTGGGCGAGGTGGGGCTGTACTTGGGCGTGGTGGGGCTGTAGGTGGGCGAGGTGGGGCTGTACTTGGGCGACGTGGGGCTGTACTTGGGCGAGGTGGGGCTGTACTTGGGCGAGGTCGGGGTGTACTCGGGGGAGCTGGGGCTGTAGCTGGGGCTGGTCGGGGTGTACTTGGGTGACGTGGGGCTGTAGCTGGGGCTGCTGGGGCTGTAGCGGGGGCTGCTGGGGGTGTAGGTGGGCGACTGCGGGGTGTAGCGGGGGCTGGAGGGGCTGTAGCTGGGCGAGGTGGGGCTGTAACTGGGCGAGGTGGGGCTGTAGCTGGGGGACGTGGGGCTGTAGTTGGGCGAGGTTGGGGTGTAGTTGGGCGAGGTGGGGCTGTAGCTGGGCGAGGTGGGGCTGTAGCTGGGCGAGGTCGGGGTGTAGTTGGGGCTGGTGGGGCTGTAGTTGGGCGAGGTGGGGCTGTAGCTGGGGGACGTGGGGCTGTAACTGGGAGAAGTCGGGCTGTAACTGGGAGAGGTGGGGCTGTAACTGGGGGAAGTGGGGCTGTAGCTCGGCGAGGTGGGGCTGTAACTGGGCGAGGTGGGGCTGTAGCTGGGGGATGTGGGGCTGTAGCTGGGCGAGGTGGGGCTGTAGCTGGGTGAGGTGGGGCTGTAGCTGGGCGAGGTCGGGCTGTAGCTCGGCGAGGTCGGGCTGTAACTGGGCGAGGTGGGGCTGTAACTGGGCGAGGTCGGGCTGTAGCTGGGAGAGGTGGGGCTGTAGCTGGGAGAGGTGGGGCTGTAGTTGGGCGAGGTGGGGCTGTAGCTGGGCGACGTCGGGCTGTAGCTGGGCGAGGTGGGGCTGTAGCTGGGGCTCTGCGGGGTGTAGCCCCCGGGCGACCGCGGCTCGTAGGCGGGGGACGTCGGGCTGTAGCTGGGGGACATGGCCCCGCCTGCGGAGAGGGGACACAGGCGGTCACAGGGGGTTGGGGGGCTCAGCTGGGTGTTGGGGAAGGTTGGGGGGCTCCTCGAGGTGGAGCTCGGGGGTTGTGGGGCTCAGCGAGGGCCAGTCTGGGTGTTGTGGGGTGTTCCGGGGTGGTGCTGGGGGTTACCGGGTGTTTTGGGTTATTTTAGGGGTATTTTTGGGAGTTTCGGGGTGTTTTCAATGTGCTTCGGGGTGCTGTTGGGGGTTACTGGGTGTTTTATGGCTGGTGTTGATTATTTCAAGGTGTTTTAGGGTGTTTCAGGGTGTTGTTAGCAGTTACAGGGTGTTTATGGCCATTTTGGGTTGTTTTAGGGTGTTTCAATGTGTTTCAGGGTGTTGTTGGGGGTTACTGGGTGTTTTATGGCTGGTTTTGATTATTTTAAGGTGTTTTAGGGTGTTTCAGGGTGTTGTTAGCAGTTACAGGGTGTTTATGGCCATTTTGGGTTGTTTTAGGGGTGTTTTAGGGTATTTCAGGGTGTTGTTGGGGCTTACAGGGCATTTTGGGTTATTTTAGGGGTATCTAAGGGTGTTTTGGGGTGTTTCAATGTGTTTTGGTGTGTTGTTGGGGTTACATTGTGTTTTATGGGTGTTTTAGGGTATTTCAGGGTGTTTCAGGGTGTTGTTGGGGCTTACAGGGCATTTTGGGTTATTTTAGGGTGTTTCAATGTGTTTTGGTGTGTTGTTAGGGGTCACATTGTGATTTATGGGTTATTTTCGGTTATTTTCAGGTGTTCTGGGGTGGTTTGGGCTGTTTCAGGGTGTTGTTGTGGATTACAGGGTGTTTCTGGTTATTTTAAGGCTATTTTTAGGTGGTTTGGGGTGTTTCACTCTGTTTTGGGGTGTTATTGGGACTTACAGGGTGTTTTACAGGTGATTGAGCTTGTCACAGGGTATTTCAGGGTGTTGTTAGGGGGTATGGGGTGTTTCTGGTTATTTTAAGGGTAATTTAGGATACTTTGGGCTATTTGAGGGTATTTTTGGGTGTATTTTAGGGTGTTTTTGGGTGTTTTGGGGCTGTACTCACCAGGGGAGGGGATGTAGGGGCTGGAGGGGCGGTGGACCCCGGCGAGCCGGGGGTTGGGGACCAGGCTGGGGAGTAACCGGGGCTGAAGCCGGAGGCGTCGGAGGCGGCGCTGGGGGAGAACCCGGCCCCACCCGGGGTCATCCCGCTGCCTGTGGGGGGGAAAAGGGGTCAGGGGTACCCCAAAGAACAGCCTGAGACCCCAAAAACCAGCCTGAGACCCCAAAACTACCCCCAAATACAACCTGAGACCCCAAAACTAACCCCAAACCCAACCCAGCCCCATCTGGGGTCATCCCGCTGCCTGTGGGGGGGAAAAGGGGTCAGGGGTACCCCAGAAAACAACCTGAGACCCCAAAACTACCCCCAAATACAGCCTGAGACCCCAAAAAACAGCCTGAGACCCCAAAACTACCCCCAAATACAACCTGTCCCCACCCAAGGTCACCCCGTTTTACCCCAGTCCCCTCTCAGTCCATCCCAGTTCCCCCCAATCCCTCCCAGTCCCCCCCAATCCCCTCCCAGTTCCCCCCAATCCCCTCCCAGTCCATCCCAGTCCCCCGCCAATCCCCTCCCAGTCCATCCCAGTCCCTCCCAGTCCCCCCAATCCCCTCCCAGTCCCCCCCAACCCCTCCCAGTCCTCCCCAATCCCCCCCAAACCCCTCCCAGTCCATCCCAGTCCCCCCCAGTCCCTCCCAGTCCCCCCCAATCCCTCCCAGTCCATCCCAGTCCCCCCAATCCCCTCCCAGTCCATCCCAGTCCCCCCAGTTCCCCCCAATCCCCTCCCAATCCCTCCCAGTCCCCCCCAATCCCCTCCCAGTCCTCCCCAGTCCCCACCAATCCCCTCCCAGTCCCTCCCAGTTCCCCCCATCCCCTCCCAGTTCCCCCCAGTCCCCCCCAATCCTCTCCCAGTTCCCCCCAATCCCCTCCCAGTCCCCCCCAATCCCCTCCCAGTCCCCCCCAGTGCCCCACTCACCCACGCTGGGGGACCAGGCGCCGTAGGCCGGGGTTGCCCCCTGGTTCCAGGGGGTCATGGCCGGGGAGAGCCCCCCATGGGGCTGGGGGCCGAGCCGAAGAACATCCCGGTGGCTGTGGAGAGAGGGGGACGGGGTCAGGGGCACCCCCAAACCGGGGGGACCCCAAAATCGGGGGGACAGCAACATCAGGAGGACCCCAAAATCAGGCTGTCCCCTTTCTCCTGGGGTCTCCCCATTTTCCTGTCCCCATTTCCCAGGGCTGTTTCCCCATTTTCCTTGGGGTTTGCCCCGTTTTCCAGGGCTCTCCCCCATCCTTTTGGGGACTCCCCAGTCTTTAAGGTCTCCCCAAGATTTTCAGGCTCTCCCCATCCTTTTAGGGTCTCCTTTTGGGCTCTCCTCAATTTTCAGGCTCTCTCCATGTTTCTGGGCTCTCCCCATCCTTTCAGGGTCTCCTTACGGGCTCTCCCCATCTTTTCAGGCTCTCCTCAGATTTTCAGGCTCTCCTCATGTTTCTGGGCTCTCCCCATTCTTTTCAGGTCTCCTTTTAGGGTCTCCTTTTGGGCTCTCCTCAATTTTCAGGCTCTCCCCAACCTTTCAGGCTCTCCCCATCCTTTTAGGGTCTCCTTTCAGACTCTCCCCATCCTTTCAGGCTCTCTCCATGTTTCTGGGCTCTCCCCATCCTTTCAGGCTCTCCTCATCCTTTTGAGATCTCCTTTCAGGCTCTCCCCATCTTTTCAGGCTCTCCCCAGGGGCTCTCCCCCATCCTTTTGAGGTCTCCTTTCAGGCTCTCCCCATCTTTTCAGGCTCTCTCCATGTTTCTGGGCTCTCCCCATCCTTTCAGGGTCTCCTTTCAGGGTCTCCTTTCAGGCTCTCCCCATCTTTTCAGGCTCTCCCCAGGGGCTCTCTCCCATCCTTTTAGGGTCTCCTTTTGGGCTCTCCTCAGATTTTCAGGCTCTCCCCATCCTTTTGAGGTCTCCTTTCAGACTCTCCCCATCTTTTCGGGATCTCCTCAGATTTTCAGGCTCTCCCCATGTTTTTGGGTTCTCCCCATCCTTTTCAGGTCTCCTTTTAGGGTCTCCTTGTGGGCTCTCCTCAATTTTCAGGCTCTCCCCAACCTTTCAGGCTCTCCCCACCTTTTAGGGTCTCCTTTCAGACTCTCCCATCCTTTCAGGCTCTCCCCATCTTTTCAGGGTCTCCCCAGGGGCTCTCCCCCATCGTTTTGAGGTCTCCTTTCAGGCTCTCCCCATCTTTTCAGGCTCTCTCCATGTTTCTGGGCTCTCCCCATCCTTTCAGGGTCTCCTTTCAGGCTCTCCCCATCCTCTCAGGCTCTCCTTTTAGGGTCTCCTTACAGGCTCTCCCCATCTTTTCAGGCTCTCCTCAGATTTTCAGGCTCTCCTCATGTTTCTGGGCTCTCCCCATCCTTTCAGGCTCTCCTTTCAGACTCTCCCCATCCTTTCAGGCTCTCCTTTTAGGGTCTCCTTTCGGGCTCTCCCCATCCTTTCAGGCTCTCCTTTTAGGGTCTCCTTTCGGGCTCTCCCCATTTTTCAGGCTCTCTCCATGTTTCTGGGCTCTCCCCACCCTTTCAGACTCTCCCCACCCTTTCAGACTCTCCCCATCTTTTCAGCCTCTCCCCATGTTTCTGAGCTCTCCCCATCTTTTCAGGCTCTCTCCATGTTTCTGGGCTCTCCCCATATTTTCAGACTCTCCCCATCCTTTCAGGCTCTCTCCATGTTTCTGGGCTCTCCCCATCCTTTCAGGCTCTCCTTTTAGGGTCTCCTTTCGGGATCTCCCCATCCTTCCAGGCTCCCCCAGGCACTCACGGCCGCCGACGCCGAGCCCGGGCAGGGCGCTGGGGATCTCCATGCCGTGCTTGCACTTCTCAGCGTCCAGCAGGAGATCGAAGCAGCCGGTGCCGGCCGGGGCCAGCTGGCCCAGCATGATGTTCTCAGACACGCCCTTCATGGGGTCACTCTCACCGTGGGCAGCTGCCTCCATCAGCACGTCCACCTGGCAGGGAGGAACACAGCCCAGAATCAGCCTTGAGGCCCTAAACCCATCAGAACCCCCAGGATCCTTCAAAAGAGCAAGAATCCTATAAAACAGTCACAGAATCCTATACACTGACCCTAAAATCCTATAAAATGACCCTAAAATCCAGTGAAACGGTCACAAAATCCTATGAAACGGTAACAGAATCCAATAAAACGTCTTCAGAACATTCCCAACCCAAACCCTGCTCCTACTCACAAACCCCACTCAGACCCCAAATCCCCTAAATCTTGATCCCAAAGCTTGTTCCTGCCCCATCTCCTCGAAGGAGCACCTCATTACAGGCCCAGTGTCCTGGCGGGTGACACCGTGCCGGGTGACAAACACTGGGTGTTCCTAACTCCCATTCCCACACCCCAAACCTCATAAATCCCCCAAATCCCACCCCAAATCCCATTCCTGCCCCGTTCCCACACCGTCTCCCCGAAGGAGCACTTCATGAGGGGCCCGGTGTCCTGGCGGTTGACGCCGTGCCGGGTGATGGCCATCAGGTGTTCCTAACTGCCCAAACCCCAAATCCCATACCCCAAATCCCATAAATCCCCCAAATCCCACCCCAAATCCCATTCCTGCCCCGTTCCTGCACCGTCTCCCCAAAGGAGCACTTCATGAGGGGCCCAGTGTCCTGGCGGTTGACGCTGTGCCGGGTGACAAACACTGGGTGTTCCTAACTCCCATTCCCGCACCCCAAACCTCACTCAAACCTCAATTCCCACACGCCAAACCCCATAAATCCCCTGAATCCCACCCCAAATCCCGCTCCTGCACCATCTCCTCGAAGGAGCACCTCATGAGGGGCCCGGTGTCCTGGTGGGCGACACCGTGCCGGGTGACAAACACTGGGTGTTTCTAACTCCCAATCCCACACCCCAAACTCCACAAATCCCACCCCAAATCCCGCTCCCGCACCGTCTCCTCGAAGGAGCACTTCATGAGGGGCCCGGTGTCCTGGCGGTTGACGCCGTGCCGGGTGATGGCCATCAGGTGTCCCCTCGAGGTCATGGTGTCACACAGCAGCGCCAGGTGCCGGTAGTTGACGTAGGAGCCGTCGAAGGAGATGACGTGGTAGAGCTCCCGCTCCAGCGCCTTCCGCACCGCCTCGATGCCCAGCACCTGCCGGCATTCGAGCAGGGGTCACCGAAATTACAGGGGAGAAAAGGGCCCAAGAATTCCAGGTGAGAGCCCAAAACATTCCAGGGTGGGAATCCTGAAAGTCCAGGTAGGAATCCTAAAAATCTGGGTGAGAATCTGAAAAATTCTGGGGTGGGTGCCCAAAAATTCAGGGTGGGAATCCTAAAAATTCTGGGGTGGGAATCCTAAAAATCTCAGGATGGGAATCACCTGAATTCAGGGATTCATGAAACCCCAAAATCCAGGGGTGGGAATCCCAGAAATGCAGGGGTGGTGATCCTGAAAATTCCAGGGTGGAAATCCTAAAAATTCTGGGGTGAGGAGCCCATTAAATTCAGGGTGGGAATCCAAAAAAACTCCCGGGTGGGGATCCCCAGGTGTGCCCAGGTGTGTCCCTCACCCCCCAGGTGTCCCTCATCCCCGCAGGTGTGTCCCTCACCCCAGATGTCCCTCAAACCCCACCCCAGGTGTGTCCCTCACCCCCCAGGTGTGCCCAGGTGTGTCCCTCACCCCCCAGGTGTTCCTGTCACCCCCCCAGGTGTGCCCAGGTGTGCCCCTCACCCCCCAGGTGACTCACGGTGAAGATCTCCACGATGTCGTTGGACGTGGTGCGCACGGGGTCCATCAGGACCCAGGTGTCCCTCACCCCCCAAGTCTGCCCAGGTGTGTCCCTCACCCCCCAGGTGTTCCTGTCACCCCCCCAGGTGTGCCCAGGTGTGCCCCTCACCCCCCAGGTGACTCACAGTGAAGATCTCCACGATGTCGTTGGACGTGGTGCGCACGGGGTCCACGTCCTTCTCGCTCAGCACGCGCATCAGGCTGACGCCGTCGGTCTCCAGGATCCACTCCTGGAGCGCCTTGAACTCCCCGTCCTCGGTGATGATGATCTTCTTCTTGTTGTCCGTCTGCGGCAGGTGCATGTACACCTGGCCAGGAGGGGACACCACCAGGTCACCACGGGCGGCCCAGACCTTCTAAAGGTCTCCTGGAACCTCCCAGAGGTCTCCATGGAGAGGTCCAGGTGCTCTTCAAGATCCACCTGGAGGATCTGGACCCCTCAGAGCACCTGGTGGTACCCAAAGATCTTCTCAGGTATCACAAGGAACCACCTTGGACCTTCTAAAGCTCTCCTTGGACCTTCTAAAGGTCTCCTGGAACCTCCTGGAGGTCACCATGGAGCTCTCCAGGTGTCCTTGAGCCTGGGGGACCTCCTAACCATTCCTGGACTTCTCCAGGTGTCCCCAAACCCTTTCCAGGTGTCCCCAAACCCCCCCCAGGTGTCTCCAAACCCCCTTCCAGGTGTCCCCAAACCCCCCAGGTGTCCCCACCTTGCTGATCTGCTCGATGCCCTGCAGGGTCATGTCCGTCAGCATGTTGGACTCGATGCAGCGCAGGAAGACATCGTCATCCATCTTGTCCACCACCTCCTCCTCCTGCAGGACACAGGTGAGGGTTGGGCCACCTCAGGTGTCCCCTGTGATGTCCCCCCAGGTGTCCCCCAGGTGTGCACCCACCTCCTGCATCTTGTTCTCATCGCTGTTCATGATGCGGATGCGCAGCACCAACTTCTCGGCGTTGTCGTCGTTGAAGATGCAGTTGAGGTCGTCACCGAAACCTGGCAGGGGACATCGAGGTGGGGACCAAGTCACCTCCAGGGTGGTGGGACATCGAAGGAACACCCAAAGCCACCTCAAAGATCTGTCAGGGAGCTCCGAAACTCATCCAGATCCACCAAAAGCTCCTGAGATGCCCTCAAAATTCACCCAGGTCACCCAAAAGCTCCTCAGATGCCCTCAAAACTCACCCAGGTCACCCAAAAGCTCCTCAGATGCCCTCAAAACTCACCCAGGTCACCCAAAAGCTCCTCAGATGCCCTCAAAACTCATCCAGATCCTCCAAAAGCTCCTCAGATGCCCTCAAAACTCATCCAGATCCTCCAAAAGCTCCTCAGATGCCCTCAAAACTCACCCAGATCCTCCAAAAGCTCCTCAGATGCCCTCAAAACTCATCCAGATCCTCCAAAAGCTCCTCAGATGCCCTCAAAACTCACCCAGGTCACCCAAATGCTCCTGACATGCCCTCAAAACTCACCCAGGTCACCCCAAACCACCTCGAACCCCCTCCAGGACTCCCCAAAAGCTCCTGAGATGCCCTCAACCCCCCTCCAGCCCCGTGCCACCCACCGGCGTTGATCTTCTCGGCGATCTGCTCCATGGTCAGCTTGCGGTCGGTCATGTGCTTGCGGTCGAGCTCGACGCGCAGCAGCCAGGGCGAGATGCGGCTCACGTCGAAGTCGGGCATCTCGTAGTAGACGTTGACCCACTCCTGGTCCTCGGCCACCACCGTGCTCTGAGGGTTGGGGTCGTAGTAGATGGCGGTGTTGGCCGTGACCTTGCGCAGCGTGGTGTGCTCCAGGCGGCACAGGATGTCCTGGGGACAGGGGGACAGTCAGGGGACAGAGGGACAGGAGAACATGAGAACATGGGGACAGTCAGAGAACATCGGGTGTGGTGTGCTCCAGGCGGCACAGGATGTCCTGGGGACAGGGGGACAGTCAGGGGACAGAGGGACAGGAGAACATGAGAACATGGGGACAGTCAGAGAACATCGGGTGTGGTGTGCTCCAGGCGGCACAGGATGTCCTGGGGACACAGGGACAGTCAGGGGACAGGGGGACAGGAGAACATGAGGACATGGAGGGGACAGAGGGACAGGAGGACAGTCAGAGAACACTGGGTGTGGTGTGCTCCAGGTGGCACAGGATGTCCTGGGGACAGAGGGACATGGAAGGGACAGAGGGACAGAAGGACATGGAGGGAACATTGAGACACTGGGGACATGGAGGGGACAGAGGGACACGAACCCCCAGAGCCACCATGGGGACACAAATCCCCAGGGCCACCACAGAGCTGTGAGGACAAGGAGGTGACACAAACCCCCAGGGCCACCACAGAGCTGTGAGGACAAGGAGGTGACACAAACCCACAGGGCCACCATGGGGCTGTGAGGACAAGGAGGTGACACAAACCCTCAGGGCCACCATGGGACTGTGGGGACACAAAGCCATGGGGCCACCACAGAGCTGTGAGGACAAGGAGGTGACACAAACCCACAGGGCCACCACAGAGCTGTGAGGACAAGGAGGTGACACAAACCCTCAGGGCCACCATGGGGCTATAGGGACACAAAGCCATGGGGCCACCACAGGGCTGTGAGGACAAGGAGGTGACACAAACCCCCAGGGCCACCACAGAGCTGTGAGGACAAGGAGGTGACACAAACCCTCAGGGCCACCATGGGGCTATAGGGACACAAAGCCATGGGGCCACCACAGAGCTGTGAGGACAAGGAGGTGACACAAACCCTCAGGGCCACCACAGAGCTGTGAGGACAAGGAGGTGACACAAACCCTCAGGGCCACCATGGGACTGTGGGGACACAAAGCCATGGGGCCACCACAGGGCTGTGAGGACAAGGAGGTGACACAAACCCTCAGGGCCACCACAGAGCTGTGAGGACAAGGAGGTGACACAAACCCTCAGGGCCACCAAAGAGCCACAAAGCCATGGGGCCACCACGAAACCACTGCAGGCCACGAGAACCCTGCAGAGCCCCAATCCCCCGGTGTCCCCCCCGTGTCCCCCCCGTGTCCCCTCCGGGGCCACCTTGGCGCGCTCGGCGTCGCGGGCGCTCTGGCCCAGCAGGAACACGGTCAGCGACGGCGTCTTGGGCTTCTTGGAGATGTTGATGAGCTCCTTGAGGCGGGGCACGCCCAGCGTGACGTTCTTGGCCGAGACCCCCGCGTAGTGGAAGGTGTTGAGGGTCATCTGCGTGGCCGGCTCGCCCAGGGACTGCGCGGCCAGCGCGCCCACCATCTCCCCGGGGTGGGCCTGAGGGGACAGCAGAGTGTGACCGACCCCAGAGAGACCCCAGAGAGACCCCAGACCCCAGAGTGACCCCAGAGAGACCCCAGAGAGACCCCAGAGAGACCCCAGACCCCAGAGTGACCCCAGAGTGACCCCAGAGTGACCCCAGACCCCAAACCATCTCCCCGGGGTGGGCCTGAGGGGACAGCAGAGTGTGACCGACCCCAGAGTGACCCCAGAGAGACCCCAGACCCCAGAGTGACCCCAGAGAGACCCCAGAGTGACCCCAGACAGACCCCAGAGTGACCCCAGAGTGACCCCAGAGAGACCCCAGAGTGACCCCAGAGAGACCCCAGACCCCAGAGTGACCCCAGAGTGACCCCAGAGAGACCCCAGAGTGACCCCAGAGTGACCCCAGAGTGACCCCAGAGAGACCCCAGAGTGACCCCAGAGTGACCCCAGAGTGACCCCAGAGTGACCCCAGAGAGACCCCAGAGTGACCCCAGAGTGACCCCAGAGAGACCCCAGACCCCAGAGTGACCCCAGAGTGACCCCAGAGTGACCCCAGAGAGACCCCAGACCCCAGAGTGACCCCAGAGAGACCCCAGACCCCAGAGTGACCCCAGAGAGACCCCAGAGAGACCCCAGAGAGACCCCAGACCCCAGAGAGACCCCAGAGTGACCCCAGAGTGACCCCAGACCCCAGAGTGACCCCAGAGAGACCCCAGAGTGACCCCAGACAGACCCCAGACAGACCCCAGACCCCAGAGTGACCCCAGAGAGACCCCAGAGTGACCCCAGAGTGACCCCAGAGAGACCCCAGACCCCAGAGTGACCCCAGAGTGACCCCAGACCCCAGAGTGACCCCAGAGAGACCCGAGTGACCCCAGAGAGACCCCAGACCCCAGAGAGACCCCAGAGAGACCCCAGAGTGACCCCAGAGTGACCCCAGACCCAGAGTGACCCCAGAGTGACCCCAGAGAGACCCCAGACCCCAGAGTGACCCCAGAGAGACCCCAGAGAGACCCGAGACCCCAGAGTGACCCCAGAGAGACCCCAGAGTGACCCCAGAGAGACCCCAGAGAGACCCCAGAGTGACCCCAGACCCCAGAGTGACCCCAGAGAGACCCCAGAGTGACCCCAGACCCCAAACCGACCCCAAACCATCTCCCCAGGTTGGGCCTGAGGGGACACCAGAGTGTCACAGACCCCAAAGTGACCCTAAACCCCCCTGAGATGCCCTCAAACCCCCCCAAGATGCCCCCAAATCCCTCCTCACGATGGCCTGGTTGAACTTGGACTCGATCTCGCCCAGCAGCCAGGCTGGGACATCTCCTGCATCTGACCTCAAACCCCCCTGAGATGCCCTCAAATCCCCCTGAGATGCCCTCAAACCCCCCTGAGATGCCCTCAAACCCCCCGAGACCGCCTCAAACCCCGTGAGATGCCCTCAAACCCCCCCGAGACGCCCTCAAACCCCCCCGAGACGCCCTCAAACCCCCCTGAGATGCCCCCAAACCCCGCCAGAGGTGACCCCAGGTTCTCCTCACGATGGCCTGGTTGAACTTGGACTCGATCTCGCCCAGCAGCCAGGCTGGGACATCTCCTGCATCTGACCTCAAACCCCCCTGAGATGCCCTCAAACCCCCCTGAGATGCCCTCAAACCCCCCGAGATGCCCCCAAACCCCCCTGAGAT
This sequence comes from Sitta carolinensis, assembly GCA_032173965.1. Lineage (NCBI taxonomy): Eukaryota > Metazoa > Chordata > Aves > Passeriformes > Sittidae > Sitta > Sitta carolinensis. The sequence goes on along the minus strand of JAVUNC010000056.1, from coordinate 43,400 downwards.
GCCCTCAGACCCCCCAGAGGTGACCCTAGGTTCTCCTCACGATGGCCTGGTTGAACTTGGACTCGATCTCACCCAGCAGCCAGGCTGGGACATCTCCTGCATCTGACCTCAAACCCCCCTGAGATGCCCTCAAACCCCCCTGAGATGCCCCCAAACCCCTGAGATGCCCTCAAACCCCCCCGAGATGCCCTCAAACCCCCCCGAGACGCCCTCAAACCCCCCTGAGATGCCCCCAAACCCCCGAGACGCCCTCAAACCCCCCTGAGATGCCCTCAAACCCCCCCGAGACGCCCTCAAAGACCCCCGAGACGCCCTCAAACCCCCCTGAGATGCCCCAAACCCGCAGAGGTGACCCCAGGTTCTCCTCACGATGGCCTGGTTGAACTTGGACTCGATCTCGCCCAGCAGCCAGTCGAAGGCCTCCCCGCTGAGGGGAACTCCTCCACCTACCTCCGGCGGCTGCAGAGCGTCGAGCGCAGGTGGATGTTGAAGAGCAGCGTCGCGTTCTCCTGCGCCTCCGGCTCAGAGGGTCCTCCCCGTTCACTGGGATCACCAGCTTGCGCGCTCAGCTCCTTCACCCCTGCGGGACGGCGGCCTCAGGAGGCTCCGGACCTCCAGAGATTCCTGGGACTCCAGAACCTTCCTGGGGACTCCTCCAGGAGCTTCCTGGGGACTCCAGAACCGATTCCTGGGGACTCCAGAACCTCCAGGAGCTTCCTGGGGACTCCAGAACCTCCAGGAGCTTCCTGGGGACCTCCAGACACCTCCAGGACTTCCTGAGGGACTCCAGAACCTCCAGGAGCTTCCTGGGGACCTCCAGAGCTTCCTGAGGGACTCCAGAACCTTCCTGGGGACTCCAGAAGAACCTCCAGGAGCTTCCTGGGGACCTCCAGAACCTTCCTGGGGACTCATCCAGAACCTCCAGGAGCTTCCTGAGGGACTCCAGAACCTCCAGGAGCTTCCTGGGGACCTCCAGAACCTTCCTGGGACTCCAGAACCTCCAGAACCCTCCTGGGGACCTCCAGGAGCTTCCTGAGGGACCCCAGACCCTCCAGAACCTTCCTGGGGACTCCAGAACCTTCCTGGAGACCTCAGACTCCAGAACCTCCCTGAGGACTCCAGAACCTTCCTGAGGAACTCCAGGACCTCCAGGAGATTCCTGAAGGACTCCAGAACCTCCTGAGGAACTCCAGAACCTCCAGGAGATTTCCTGAAGGACTCCAGAACCTTCCTGAGGGACTCCAGGAGCTTCCTGAGGAACTCCAGGACTTCCAGAACCTTCCTGAGGGACCTCCAGAACCTCCAGGAGCTTCCTGAGGAACTCCAGACACTCCAGGGCCTTCCTGAGGGACTCAAGAACCTCCAGAACCTTCCTGGGGACCTCCAAAACCTCCAGGAGCTTCCTGAGGAACTCAGAACTCCAGAACCTTCCTGAGGAACTCCAGGACCTTCCTGAGGGACCCCCAAACCCATCTCAGCTTCCTGAGGGACCTCAAGAACCTCCAGAACCTTCCTTAAGGAGTCCAGGACCTTCCAGAACCTTCCTGAGGGACTCCAGGACCTTCCAGAACCTTCCTAATGGACCCCAAACCCATCACAGCTTCCTGAGGGACTTCAGGACCTTCCAGGACCTTCCTGAGAGACTCAAGAACCTCCAGAACCTTCCTGGGTGTCCCCAGTCCCATCAGAGCTTCCTGAGGGTCCCCAAATCCTCCCAGAACCTTCTTGGGGGTCCCCAAAGCCCCTCAGGACCTTCTCAGGGGGTCCCCAGGTCCCTCCAGCACCTTCTCGAGGACCTTGATGGCTCCAAATCCCCCGAACTTCTTGGGGGTTCCCAAAGCTCCTCCCCACCCCAATTTCAGGGTCTTCCACCCCAATTTTGGGGTCCTCCACCCAGATTTTGAGGTTCCCATCTGGATTTTGGGGTCCCATTTGGATTTTGGGGTCCCCCACCCCGATTTTGGGGTGCCCCACTCACCCTCCACCACCTTGACCGGGTGCAGGTCCGAGGGCAGCCGGGAGTTGATGTGGAAAATCTTCTGCGCGTTCCAGATCATGCGGAGGAGGTTACAGGGGAGGACCACCTGTGGGGAGGAGAACCCCAAAATCCGGGTCAGGACCCCAAAAACCAGGTAAGGACCCCAAAAAATGGGGAGAAGAACACAAAAATGGAGAGAAGAACCCAAAAAAATGGGGTCAGGACCTTAAAATCAGGTCAGGACCCCAAAAAATGAGGAGAAGAACCCAAAAAATGGGGGCAGAACCTCAAAAAATGGGGTCAGAATCTAAAAACGGAGAGAAGAACCCCAAAAATGCAGGGAAGAACACAAAAAAAATGGGGTCAGGACTCAAAACCGGGTCAGACCAAAAATCGGGGAAGAACCCAAAAAACAGAGAGAAGAACCCAAAAAATGGGGTCAGAACTCCAAAAATGGGGAATTTTGAGGAGGTTTTGAGATGTCCTGGTTGGATTTCGAGTTTTGGGTCATTCCAGATGGTTTTTGAGGTATCTCAGATGTTTTTTGGGGTATCTGGGTTGGATTTTGAAGTACCCCAGATGTTTTTGAGGTATCTCAGATGTTTTTTGAGGTATCTGGGTTGGATTTTGAGGTACCCCAGATGGTTTTTGGGGTATCTGGGTTGGATTTTGAGGTTACCCCAGATGTTTTTGAGGTACCCCAGATGGTTTTTGGGGTATCTCAGGTGTTTTTTGGGGTATCTGGGTTGGATTTTGAGGTATCTCAGGTTTTTTTTGGGTTATCTCAGGTGTTTTTTTGGGGTATCTGGGTTGGATTTTGAGGTACCCCAGATGGTTTTTGAGGTATCTCAGATGTTTTTTGGGGTATCTGGGTTGGATTTTGAAGTACCCCAGATGTTTTTGAGGTATCTCAGATGTTTTTTGAGGTATCTGGGTTGGATTTTGAGGTACCCCAGATGGTTTTTTGGGGTATCTGGGTTGGATTTTGGGTACCCCAGATGGTTTTTGAGGTACCCCAGATGGTTTTTGGGGTATCTCAGGTGTTTTTTGGGTATTGGGTGGTTTTGGTATCTCAGATGTTTTTTGGGGTATCTGGGTTGGATTTTGGGGTACTCTCAGGTGTTTTTTGGGTATCTCAGGTGTTTTTTGGGTATCTGGTTGGATTTTGAAGTACCAGATGTTTTTGAGGTATCTCAGTGTTTTTTGGGTATCTGGGTTGGATTTTGAGGTACCCCAGGGTTTTGGTACGGGTTGATTTTGAGGTACCCCAGATGGTTTTTGAGGTATCTCGGATGGATTTTTGGGGTACTCCAGATGTTTTTGAGGTATCCCCAGGTGTTTTTTGGGTTATCTCAGGTGTTTTTTTGGGTATCTAGGGTTTTTTTGAGGTATCTCAGGTGTTTTTTTGGGTTATCTCAGGTGTTTTTTGGGGTATCTCAGGTGTTTTTTGGGGTGTCCCAGAGGTTTCTGGGCTGTGGGGTCACCTTGCTGTCGCCGGTGGGGAAGATGACCCTGAGCACCTCCCTGTCCTCGCGCATGCGGTCGAACTCGCGCTCCAGCTCGTTCTGGATGTGGGCGTTGGACAGGATGTCCTTGACCAGCTCCTCCTGCAGCGTCCGCCGCAGCGCCCGCTCGTTGGTGTAGTCGAACTTGAACCTGGGGGACACCAAGGGGACACCCCAGGGTCACCAGGGGACACCCCCAGGGACACCAGGGACACCCAGGGTCACCAGGGGACACAGGGACACCCCAGGGTCACCAGGGGACACCTCCAGGGTCACCAGGGGACACCAGGGGACACCCCAGGGTCACCAGGGGACACCCAGGGTCACCAGGTGGACACCCCAGGGTCACCAGGGGACACCAGGGGACACCCCAGGGTCACCAGGGGACACCAGGGTACACCCAGGGCACCAGGGTCACCAGGGACACCAGGGGACACCAAGGGTCACCCAGGGTACACCAGGGGACACCTCAGGGTCACCAGGGGACACCCCAGGGTCACCAGGGGACACCAAGGGTCACCCCCAGGGTCACCAGGGGACACCCCAGGGTCACCAGGGGACACCAAGGGGACACCCCAGGGTCACCAGGGGACACCTCAGGGTCACCAGGGGACACCCCAGGGTCACCAGGGGACACCAAGGGACACCCCAGGGTCACCAGGGGACACCCCAGGGTCACCAGGGACACCAAGGGGACACCCCAGGGTCACCAGGGGACACCCCAGGGTCACCAGGACAGGGACACCCCAGGGTCACCCAGGGCAGCTGGAGCAGCTCGGAGACACCAAAAGAAGCTGGTCCAGGTCGGGTGAGATCCTCCAGAGGTGACCAGGAGAAGGTTGGGGGGCATCAAAAGGTGACCAAAGGTTGGGAGAAGTTTGGTGGCACCAAGATGTGACCAAAGGTTGGGGGACATCAAAATGTGACCAAAGGTTGGGGGACATCAAAAGGTGACCAAAGGTTGGGAGAAGTTTGGGGACATCAGAATGGTACCCAGGTTGGTGAGGAGCCACTTGAAGACCCCAAGATGTCCCCAACCCAAATTTGAAGACCCCATGGTGCCCTCAACTCCTTCCTGAAGCCCTCAAGATGTCCCCAACTCTTATCCAGATCCACTTGAAGACCCCAAAACATCTCCAACCCCCATCTGAAGACCCCGAGATGCTCTCAATCCCAATCTGAAGACCCTGAGATGCCCCCAACTCATTCCTGAAGCCCCCCAGATGCCCTCAACTCATGCCTGAAGCCCCCAAGATGCCCTCAACTCATTCCTGAAGCCCCCAGATGCCCTCAACTCATTCCTGAAGCCCCCCAGATGCCCTCAACTCCCTCCTGAAGCCCCCCAGATGCCCTCAACTCATTCCTGAAGACCCCAAGATGCCCTCAACTCATTCCTGAAGCCCCCAAGATGCCCTCAACTCATTCCTGTAGCCCCCCAGATGCCCTCAACTCCTTCCTGAAGCCCCCAAGATGCCCCCAACTCCTTCCTGAAGCCCCCCAGATGCCCTCAACTCATTCCTGAAGCCCCCCACATGCCCTCAACTCATTCCTGAAGCCCCCCAGATGCCCTCAACTCATTCCTGAAGCCCCCCAGATGCCCTCAACTCATTCCTGAAGCCCCCCAGATGCCCTCAACTCCTTCCTGAAGCCCCCCAGATGCCCTCAACTCCTTCCTGAAGCCCCCAAGATGCCCCCAACTCCTTCCTGAAGCCCCCCAGATGCCCTCAACTCATTCCTGAAGCCCCCCTCAACATAAGCCCCCACTCAACTCATTCCTGAAGCCCCCCAGATGCCCTCAACTCCCTCCTGAAGCCCCCCAGATGCCCTCAACTCATTCCTGAAGACCCCAAGATGCCCTCAACTCATTCCTGAAGACCCCAAGATGCCCTCAACTCATTCCTGAAGCCCCCAAGATGCCCTCAACTCATTCCTGTAGCCCCCCAGATGCCCTCAACTCCTTCCTGAAGCCCCCCAGATGCCCTCAACTCCTTCCTGAAGCCCCCAGATGCCCTCAACTCCTCTAACCCCAAGACCCTCACCATTCCTGAAGCCCCCCAGATGCCTTCAACCCCCATCTGAAGCCCCCAAAATGTCCCCAACTCCCCCCCCGTGGCTGCTGACCCCTCCCAGGCCCCGTGTCCTCTCCTGGCCCTCACTTCTTCTCGAAGGCCTTGTTGGAGGGTTTGAGGGTGGCCAGGTTCTGGAACTCCACGCTCTCGCCGGCCAGCCCGTCCTCGCCGTAGCGCAGCTGCACCACCTGGTTGATGGAGTTCCGCACCGTGGCGTCGTACTTGACCATCACCGACTCCATGGACTTGATCAGGCGCCGCTGGATGTACCCTGGGGGGACACGGGGTCAGGGGGCACCTGGGGGGGTTGGAGGCATTGGGGGGGTTTGGATGGCATCAGAGGAGGAGGTTTGGGATCTACCAGGAGGCATCTGGAGGGGTTTGGGATCACCAGGAGGCATCTGGAGGGGTTTGGGATCACAGGAGGCATCTGAGAGGGGTTTGGGATCACCAGGAGGCATCTGAGGAGGGTTTCAGGATCCTGGAGGCATCTGGAGGGGGTTTGGGATCACCAGGAGGCATCTGGAGGGGTTTGGGATCATCAGGAGGCATCTGGAGGGGGTTTGGGATCTCCAGGAGGCATCTGAGGAGGGTTTCAGGATCCTGGAGGTATCTGGGGGGGGGGTTGGGATCACCAGGAGGCATCTGGGGGGGTTTGGGATCATCAGGAGGCATCTGGAGGGGGTTTGGGATCTCCAGGAAGTATCTGGAGGGGTTTGGGATCACCAGGAGGCATCTGGAGGGGTTTGGGATCACCAGGAGGCATCTGAGGAGGGTTTCAGGATCCTGGAGGCATCTGGAGGGGGTTTGGGATCACCAGGAGGCATCTGGAGGGGTTTGGGATCATCAGGAGGCATCTGGAGGGGTTTGGGATCACCAGGAGGCATCTGAGGAGGGTTTCAGGATCCTGGAGGTATCTGGGGGGGGGGGGTTGGGATCTCCACGAGGCATCTGGAGGGATTTGGGATCACCAGGAGGCATCTGGAGGGGGTTTGGGATCTCCAGGAAGTATCTGGAGGGGTTTGGGATCACCAGGAGGCATCTGAGGAGGGTTTCAGGATCCTGGAGGCATCTGGAGGGGCTTTGGGATCTCCAGGAGGTATCTGAGGAGGGCTTCATGATTCTGGCAGTATCCAGGGAGGGTTTGGAGCTCCTGCAGGTATCTGGGGAGGGTCTGGTGTCCCTAGCAGCTATCTGGGGAGGGTTTGGAGTTCCTGGAGGTATCTGGGGAGGGTCTGGTGTCCCTAGCAGGTATATAGGGAGGGTCTGGTGTCCCTAGCAGCTATCTGCGGAGGGTTTGGAGTTTCTGGAGGTATCTGGGGAGGGTTTGGAGTTCCTGGAGGTATCTGGGGAGGGTTTGGAGTTCCTGGAGGTATCTGGGGAGGGTTTGGTGTCCCTGGCAGGTATCTGTGGAGGGTTTGGTGTCCCTGCAGGTATCTAGGGAGGGTCTGGTGTCCCTAGCAGGTATCTAGGGAGGGTTGGTGTCCCTAGCAGGTATCTGTGGAGGGTTTGGTGTCCCTAGCAGGTATCTGTGGAGGGTTTGGTGTCCCTAGCAGGTATCTCGGGAGGGTTTGGTGTCCCTAGCAGGTATCTAGGGAGGGTTTGGTGTCCCTAGCAGGTATCTAGGGAGGGTTTGGTGTCCCTAGCTGCTATCTGGGAGGGTTTGGTGTCCCTAGCAGCTATCTGTGGAGGGTTTGGTGTCCCTGGCAGGTATCTGTGGAGGGTTTGGTGTCCCTAGCAGGTATCTCGGGAGGGTTTGGCATCCCTAGCTGCTATCTGGGGAGGGTTTGGTGTCCCTAGCAGGTATCTCGGGAGGGTTTGGTGTCCCTAGCAGCTATCTGTGGAGGGTTTGGTGTCCCTGGCAGGTATCTGTGGAGGGTTTGGTGTCCCTAGCAGCTATCTAGGGAGGGTTTGGTGTCCCTAGCAGCTATCTAGGGAGGGTTTGGTGTCCCTAGCAGGTATCTCGGGAGGGTTTGGTGTCCCTAGCAGCTATCTGGGGAGGGTTTGGTGTCCCTAGCAGCTATCTGGGGAGGGTTTGGTGTCCCTGGCAGGTATCTAGGGAGGGTCTGGTGTCCCTAGCAGGTATCTCGGGAGGGTTTGGTGTCCCTAGCAGCTATCTAGGGAGGGTTTGGTGTCCCTCAGGTGCCAGCTGAGGAGTTCTGCAGCAGCCCCCCACCGGTCTCCGCCGTTTTGACGGCCGTGTCGATGAGGCCCTCGCGCCCGCCCATGGCGTGGAAGAAGAACTCGGTGGGCGTCAGCCCGGCCAGGTAGGAGTTCTCCACGAAGCCGCGGCTCTCGGGGCCGTAGTCGTCCTTGATGAAGTGGGGCAGCGTGCGGTGCTTGAAGCCGAAGGGGATGCGCTTGCCCTCCACGTTCTGCTGGCCCACCACGGCGATGACCTGGGGGACAACGGGCACGGCTCCAGCAACGGGCCAGGAGAGGGAGGAGAACAAAGAGAACATCCAGGGAATCGCAGAGGAACGGGGGGGAACGGGGAGAGGGGCTCCAGGAGGGGAGGGAAGCTCCTGAGAACTGCCAGGGGTCATCTCAGGGAGTTTGAGATCCTACAGGAATGACTTAAAGCCTCTGAGATCCTCCAGGAACCACCCCAAACCCCCCTGAGATCCTACAGGAATCATCTCAAACCCTCTGAGATCCTCCAGAACTGCAGGAAAGCTCCTGAGATCCTCCAAGAACCACCCAAACCCTGAGATCCTCCAGAAATCACCCCAAACCCTCTGAGATCCTCCACAAATCATCTCAAACCCTCTGAGATCCTCCAAGAACCACCCAAACCCCCTGAGATCTTCCACAAATCATCTCAAACCCCCTGAGATCCTCCAGGAACCACCCAAACCCCCTGAGATCCTCCAAGAACCACCCCAACCTCCCCCCAGGACCTTCTGGAAGCCCCCCAGACCTGGGAGATGTTGATCTTGGAGCCCTTGGCCCCCGAGACCACCATGGACTTGAAGTTGTTGTACTCGGACAGGGACTTCTGGGCAGAGGAGCCGGTCTTGTCGCGGGCGTCGTTGAGGATCCGGTTCACCTGGTTCTCGAAGGTTTGCCGCAGGGTGTTGCCCGGGGTGGGCTCCAGCTCGTTGTTGTGGGCCTTCTCAATCACCTGCAGACCCCAAAAGCCACCCCAGAGTGGTCAGGAAACTCCCCTGGTGGTCAAAAGTGCAAAAAATCCAAAAAAGTCCAAAAAAGTCACAGAACTTGAGAACCACCAAAGCTTCTGAATCCTCCAGGAAGCCTTTGAATCCAGAATCGAAACCTCGAGACCTCCAGGAATGCCTCAAACCCTCTGAGATCCTCCAGGAACCGCCCAAAACCCTCTGAGATCCTCCAGAACCATCCAAACCCTCTGAGATCCTCCAGGAACCATCTCAAACCCTCTGAGATCCTCCAGGAACCATCTCAAACCCTGTGAGATCCTCCAGGAACTGCCTCAAACCCTCTGAGATCCTCCAGGAACCCTCAAACCCTCTGAGATCCTCCAGGAACCCCTCAAACCCTCTGAGATCCTCCAGGAACTCCCAAACCCTCTGAGATCCTCCAGGAACTGCCTCAAACCCTCTGAGATCCTCCAGGAACTGCCTCAAACCCTCTGAGATCCTCCAGGAACCTCAAACCCTCTGAGATCCTCCAAGAACCTCATGAAACCCTCTGAGATCCTCCAGGAACTGCCTCAAACCCTCTGAGATCCTCCAAGAACCTCATAACCCTCTGAGATCCTCCAGGAACTCGCTCAAACCCTCTGAGATCCTCCAGGAACCATCCCAAACCCTCTGAGATCCTCCAGGAACTGCCTCAAACCCTCTGAGATCCTCCAGGAACCATCCCAAACCCTCTGAGATCCTCCAGGAACCATCCCAAACCCTCTGAGATCCTCCAGGAACATCCCAAACCCTCTGAGATCCTCCAGGAACTGCCTCAAACCCTCTGAGATCCTCCAGGAACTGTCTCCAAAACCCTCTGAGATCCTCCAGGAGCCATCTCAAACCCTCTGAGATCCTCCAGGAACCATCTCAAACCCTCTGAGATCCTCAACCCTTCCATTGATGCCCCCAGAATTCCAAAAGTTCCATAAAATTCCAGAGGGCTCCTCAAAAATATCTCAGGGGGTTTTGGAAAAGGGGTGGGACCGCCATGGAGATGTTCCAAAATCCCCACCAGGAGCTCTGGGAAGCATCCAAACCCCTCAGGATCCTCCCAATAATTTGAAGAGAACCCCCCCCAGTTATCTCCACCTTGAAGAAAAACCCCACCAGAGACCTTCGAGAAGGTCAGGATTGGCCAAAAATCTCCAAAAAATCCCAGCAAGGGGAAGTCCCCAAGATTCCAGGGTCTCCAAGATGTTGGAGAAGACCCCAAAGCCCCGGAGTCCCACCTCAATGACATCCTGCTTGGCCTTCTTGATGGTGTTCTGGATGTCCTGGTAGGTCTTGGCGTCGGCGATGGAGTCCCCGATGCCGATGGTGTGACCTGGAGAGGACATCGGGGCCCTCAGGTGGGACCTCCACGCTCGAGGTCATCTCCAACCCAGCCCTGACCTCAGCAAAACCCAACCCTGGGCCAGGGTTGGACACTGAGGAGCACGAGGTGGCTCTGGGGACACCAAATGGGCTTTGGGGTTTTGGAGCCCACCAGCCCTGAAGTTCTTGGGTGGTTGTTGGGTCCAAAAAAGGGTCCAGGGACCAACAGGACCTCAAGAAGGAGCCTCAGGGACATCAAAGTCCCACCCAGCTGGGATCTGAGAAGGTCCCCAAGTGACCAAACCCCCCTGAGATGCCACCAGGAGCGGTCCCCGATCCCTCAGGATCACAAGACCTCCAAAAAAAGGGTCCAAGGACCACCAGGACCTCAGGAACGAGGTTCCAGGGCCACAGGGCTCCACCAAGCCGGGACCTGAGAAGGTCCTTGGGCCGCCAAACCCCCCTGAGATGCCACCAAGAGGGTTCCCAGCACCTCCAGGTCCCCCAGAAAGGGTCCAAGGACCACCAGGACCTCAAGAACAGTCCCCAAGACCCCCAGGGCTCCAGCAAGCTGGGACCTGAGAAGGTCCCTGGGCCACCAAACGCCCCTGAGATGCCACCAGGAGCTGACCCTCGATGAGCAGCCAGTTGTTGATGACGGTCTGGATGTTGCTGTAGAAGAGGCGCGTGGTGTCGTGGCCCATCTCCAGGTAGGAGATGTGCACCAAGGACCCGGCCGAGGTGCCCAAGGACTTCTTGCACAGGATGCCCATGATGAGCTCGCCGTTCTCCACGATCACCTGGGCACAAGCCCCAGAAACCGGGGTCAGGAGGTGACAGACGTGGGGAAAAGCCACGGGTGACCACGTGGGGAACCCCAAAAACGGCCCCAGAGCGACTGGAGGGTGACAGAGGTCACCGAGACCAGAGCAGGTCCCACCAAACCCCCCTCAGACCTCACCAAAGCCCCTCAGACCATCCCAAACCCCCCTCAGACCCCACCAAACCCCCCTCAGATGCCACCAAAGCCTCCTCAGATGCCACCAAACCCCCTCAGACCCCACCAAAGCACCTCAGACCGTCCCAAACCCCACTCAGACCCCACCAAACCTCCCTCAGACCTCACCAAACCCCCTCAGACCCCACCAAAGCCCCCTCAGACCCCACCAAAGCCCCCTCAGACCCCACCAAAGCCCCTCAGACCATCCCAAACCCCCTTTAGATGCCACCAAACCCCCTCAAGTCCCCACCAAACCCCCTCAGATGCCACCAAAGCCTCCTCAGATGACACCAAACGCCCTCAGACCCCACTAAAGCCCCCCTCAGACCCCACCAGACCCCCTCAGATCCCACCAGATCCCCCTCAAGACCCCACCAGATCCCACTCAGACCCCACACCAAAACCCCCTCAGACCTCACCAAAGCCCCTCAGACCCCACCAAACCCTGCTCAGACCATCCCAAACCCCCTCAGACCTCACCAAAGCCCCCTGAGATGCCACCAAATCCCCTCAGACCCCACCAAAGCCCCCTCAGACCCCACCAAAGCCCCCTGAGATGCCACCAAAGCTCCTCAGCTCCTACCAAGCCCCCCTGAGACCCCACCAAATGCCCTCAGGGTCCCACCAAACTCCCCTCAGACCCCACCAGACCCCCCTCAGACCCCAGCAAAGCCCCCCGAGGTGCCACCTTGGTGTCCCCAGGGGAGATGTGTTTGTAGGGGCCGCTGTCCTCGTCGTCGGGGTGGGTGCTGTGGGTGCGGATGCAGTTGATGTGACCAGGGATGATGAGTGAGAAGATCTGCTTGCCCGTCCACAGCGGCCGCGGCTTCAGGATGGCCGGCTGGGGCACCTTGCCATCCCACGTGGACAGGAACATCAGCAGGTTCATCACCTCGCCCTGGGGGACACCCCAAAAACACCCCAAAAGTGTCATCGACCCACGGAGACCTCGAAAAGTCCTAAAACGTTCCCAAAAAATCCCAAAATCGCCGTCCACTTGAACTTGCGCACGGCCGTGAGCGTGTCCTGAACTCAACGCTCTAAACCCCATAAACAACCCCGTAAGTGACCCCAAAACCCCACAAATGACCCCAAACCCCACAGTGCCCCCATAAACGACCCCAAAACCCCATAAATGACCCCATAAGTGCCCCCACAAACGGACCCCCTCGAGGAAGACGTCCCTCTTGGTGAACTTGCGCACGGCCGTCAGCGTGTCCTGAACTCATCCCCCTAAACCCCACAAACCACCCCAAACCCCTATAAATCACCTCAAAACCCTATAAGTGACCCCAAAACCCCACAGTGACCCCATAAATGGCTTCAAACCCCAAACCCATCCTCTTGAGGAAGACATCTCTCTTGGTGAACTTGCGCACGGCCGTCAGCATGTCCTGAACTCATTTCCCAAAACCCCATAAACGACCCCAAAACCCCATAAACAACCCCATAAGTGACCCCAAAACCCCAGAGTGACCCCATAAATGACCCCATAAGTGCCCCCACAAACGGACCCTCTCTAAGAACACGTCCCTCTTGGTGAACTTGCGCACGGCTGTCAGCGTGTCCTGAACTCATTTCCCAAAACCCCATAAACGACCCCAAAACCCCATAAACAACCCCATAAGTGACCCCAAAACCCCACAAATGACCCCAAACCCCACAGTGACCCCATAAATGACCCCATAAGTGCCCCCACAAACGGACCCTCTCTAAGAACACGTCCCTCTTGGTGAACTTGCGCACGGCCGTCAGCGTGTCCTGAACTCAACCCCCTAAACCTCATAAACAACCCCAAAACCCCATAAACAACCCCAAACCCTATAAATCACCTCAAAACCCTATAACTGACCCCAAAACCCCAGAGTGACCCCACAAACGACCCCAAACCCCACACAGACCCTCTTGAGAAAGACATCCCTCTTGGTGAACTTGCGCACGGCCGTCAGCGTGTCCTGAACTCATTTCCCAAAACCCCATAAACGACCCCAAAACCCCATAAACAACCCCATAAGTGACCCCAAAACCCCAGAGTGACCCCATAAATGACCCCATAAGTGCCCCCACAAACGGACCCTCTCTAAGAACACGTCCCTCTTGGTGAACTTGCGCACGGCCGTCAGCGTGTCCTGAACTCAACCCCCTAAACCTCATAAACAACCCCAAAACCCCATAAACAACCCCAAACCCCTATAAATCACCTCAAAACCCTATAACTGACCCCAAAACCCCAGAGTGACCCCACAAACGACCCCAAACCCCACACAGACCCTCTTGAGGAAGACATCCCTCTTGGTGAACTTGCGCACGGCCGTCAGCGTGTCCTGAACTCATTTCCCAAAACCCCATAAACGACCCCAAAACCCCATAAACAACCCCATAAGTGACCCCAAAACCCCAGAGTGACCCCATAAATGACCCCATAAGTGCCCCCACAAACGGACCCTCTCTAAGAACACGTCCCTCTTGGTGAACTTGCGCACGGCTGTCAGCGTGTCCTGAACTCATTTCCCAAAACCCCATAAACGACCCCAAAACCCCATAAACAACCCCATAAGTGACCCCAAAACCCCACAAATGACCCCAAACCCCACAGTGACCCCATAAATGACCCCATAAGTGCCCCCACAAACGGACCCTCTCTAAGAACACGTCCCTCTTGGTGAACTTGCGCACGGCCGTCAGCGTGTCCTGAACTCAACCCCCTAAACCTCATAAACAACCCCAAAACCCCATAAACAACCCCAAACCCCTATAAATCACCTCAAAACCCTATAACTGACCCCAAAACCCCAGAGTGACCCCACAAACGACCCCAAACCCCAAACCCCACACAGACCCTCTTGAGGAAGACATCCCTCTTGGTGAACTTGCGCACGGCCGTCAGCGTGTCCTGAACTCATTTCCCAAAACCCCATAAACGACCCCAAAACCCCATAAACAACCCCATAAGTGACCCCAAAACCCCAGAGTGACCCCATAAATGACCCCATAAGTGCCCCCACAAACGGACCCTCTCTAAGAACACGTCCCTCTTGGTGAACTTGCGCACGGCCGTCAGCGTGTCCTGCACGATGCCCATCACGGGCCGGTTGCTCTGCGGCGTCACGATCATGCGCGGCACCATGGCCAGCTCCTGGATCTCGGCCCGCGTCTCCAGCGACTGCGGCAGGTGCAGGTTCATCTCGTCGCCGTCGAAATCGGCGTTGTACGGTGTCGTGACACTGAGAGGATATCGCGATATATCAGGATATATCGGGATATATCGGGGGTATTTGGGGTATGGGGCACTGGGGCAGGTTCATCTCGTCACCGATCGAAATCGCGTTGTACGGTGTCATGACACTGAGAGGATTCGCGTATCACGATATATCGCGATATTTTGGGATATATCGGATATTTGGGGTATGGGAAGGGCACTGGGGCAGGTTCATCTCATCGCGTCGAAATCGGCGTTGTACGGCGTCGTGACACTGAGAGGATATCGCGATATATCAGATATATCGGATATATCGGGATATTGGGGTATGGGCACTGGGGCAGTTCATCTCGTCACATCGAATCAGCGTGTATGGTGTCATGACACTGAGAGGTACGCGATATATCAGGATATATCGGGATTATCGGGTATTTGGGGTATGGGCACTGGGCAGGTTCATCTCGTCGCTGTCGAAATCGGCGTTGTACGGCGTCGTGACACTGAGAGGATATCACGATATCACGATATATCGCGATATGTTTGGGATATCAGGATATTTGGGGTATGGGATATGGGGCACTGGGGCAGGTTCATCTCTCACCGTCAAATCGGCGTTGTACGGCGTCGTGACACTGAGAGGATATCGATATCACGTATATCGCGATTTTGGATATCAGATATTGGGTAGGTATGGGCACTGGGCAGTTCATCTCATCACTGTCAAAATCAGCGTTGTACGGCGTCGTGACACTGAGAGATATCGCGATATCAGATATATCGCGATATGTTGGGATACGATATTGGGGGTATGGATATGGGGCACTGGGGCAAGTTCATCTTGTCGCCATCGAAATCGGCGTTGTACGGCGTCGTGACACTGAGAGGATATCGCGATATTTTGGGGATATCAGGGATATCGGGATATATTGGGGATATCAGGATACATCGGGGTATCGGGGACATTTGGGACATTCCGGTGTTTTACCTCAGGTTCAGACAGAAAATGAACCAGGACAGAATTTGAGATGAATTTTGGGATAAATTTTGGGATTTTTGGGTGTTTTTTACCTGAGGTTCAGGCAGAAGGTGGACCAGAGCAGGATTTAGGATAAATTTTGGGATAAATTTTGGGATTTTTGGGTGTTTTTTACCTGAGGTTCAGGCGGAAGGTGAAGCAGGGCAGGATTTGGGATAAATTTTGGGATAAATTTTGGGATAAACTTTGGGATTTTTGGGCGCTTTACCTGAGGTTCAGGCAGAAGGTGGACCAGGGCAGGATTTAGGATATATTTTGGGATTTTTGGGGGTGTTTTACCTGAGGTTCAGGCGGAAGGTGAAGCAGGGCAGGATTTGGGATAAATTTTGGGATAAATTTTGGGATTTTGGGTGTTTTTTACCTGAGCTTCAGATGGGAAAGGAATCAGGGCAGGATTTAGGATAAATTTTGGGATAAATTTTGGGATTTTGGGTGTTTTTTACCTGAGCTTCAGACGGGAAAGGAATCAGGGCAGAATTTGGGGTGAATTTTGGGATAAATTTTGGGATTTTTGGGTGTTTTTTACCTGAGGTTCAGGCAGAAGGTGGACCAGGGCAGGATTTGGGATAAATTTTGGGATTTTGGGTGTTTTTTACCTGAGCTTCAGATGGGAAAGGAATCAGGGCAGGATTTGGGATAAATTTTGGGATAAATTTTGGGATAAATTTTGGGATTTTTGGGTGTTTTTTACCTGAGGTTCAGGCGGAAGGTGGACCAGGGCAGGATCCTGACCCTGTGGCCCATCATGGACATCTTGTGCAGGGTCGGCTGCCGGTTGAAGATCACGATGTCCCCGTCGCACATGTGCCGCTCCACCTGAGCCCAAAACCCCCCCTGTCACCAGGGACACCCCAGAAACACGGCACACCCCAAAAAAGGAACTTAACCCCCCCAAAAATGGCATTTTTCCTTCAAAAAACAGATTTTTTTCCCAAAAAAAAGGGCATTTCCCCCCCCCCCCCCCCCCCCCCCAAAAAGGGTATTTTTCCCCAAAAACAGTTTGGGATTCCTGCTGGAGTTTTTGGGGCTCCTGCTGGGGCTTTTGGGAATCCTGCCAGGATTTCGGGGTCCCTGCCAAGTTCCTGGGATTCCAGCTGGGTTTTCGGGGTCCCAGCCAGGATTTTGGGGTCCCTGCCGGGTTTTCGGGGTCCCAGCCGGGTTCCTGGGGTCCCAGCCAGGTTCCTGGGGTCCCAGGCGGGTTCCTGGGGTCCCTGCCGGGTTCCTGGGGTCCCTGCTGTGTTTCTGGGGTCCCTGCTGGGTTCCCGGGGTCCCAGCTGGGTTCCTGGGGTCCCAGGTGAGTTCCTGGGGTCCCTGCTGGGTTCCCGGGCTCCCAGCTGCAATTCCAGGGTCCCAGCCGGGTTCCTGGGGTCCCTGCTGTGTTTCTGGGGTCCCTGCTGGGTTCCCGGGGTCCCTGCTGGGTTCCCGGGGTCCCAGCCAGGTTCCTGGGGTCCCAGCCGGGTTCCTGGGGTCCCAGCTGGGTTCCTGGGGTCCCAGCTGGGTTCCTGCCGGTGGTCTTCCCAGCTGGTTCCTGGGGTCCCGCTGGGTTCCCGGGCCCCAGGGGTTCCTGGGGTCCCGCCAGGTTCCTGGGGTCCCAGCCAGGTTCCCGGGGTCCCAGCCGGGTTCCTGGGGTCCCAGCGGTTCCTGGGGTCCCAGCTGGGTTCCGGGGTCCCAGCCTGGTTCCCGGGGTCCCAGCTGGTGGGGTTCCAGGGTCCCAGCCAGGTTCCTGGGGTCCCAGTGGGCGCCCAGGGTTCCCGGGGTCCCTGCTGGTTCCCGGGGTCCCTGCTGTGATTCCGGGTCCCAGCTGCGTTCCTGGGTCCCAGCCGGGTTCCTGGGGTTCCACCCTGGTTCCTGGGGTCCCAGCTGGATTCCAGGGTCCCAGGCTGTGTTCCAGGGTCCCAGCTGTGATTCCAGGGTCCCAGCTGGGCTCTGGGCTGCGTGGTGCTCACCTTGTAGCCGATCTGCAGGTGCAGGTCGCTGGGTTTGGGGTGGAAGCGCAGGTCGATCCTGTCCCCGTTGTCGCGGATGATGTACTTGGCGCCCGGGTACTGACTGTTCCCCCTGCGCACCAGCTCCTGCAGCCTGCGGGGTTGGGGGCGTTTGGGGGGGGCTGGCAGGCACTGCCCAACCCTCAGAGTCGGCCTGAGAGGAATCCCCGAGGAATCCCCACAAATCCCCCATAAAAACCCCACAAATCCCCCAAAAACCCACAAATCCCCATAAAAACCCACAAATCCCCCCCAAAAAAGCACAAATCCACGTAAAACCTCACAAATCCCCATAAAACCCACGATTCCCTTAACCCAAATCCATAAAAACCCACAAATCCATAAAACCCCACAATCCCATAAAAACCCACAAATCCCATAAACCAGAAATCCCCCACAACCCACTGTCGAGTTGAAGGGGTGACATCTGGCCAAGGTCAGTTGGCCATGATGGACGGGAACCCACCAAATCCCATAAACCATAAACACCCCAAACCCTAAATCCCTATAACCCATAATCCATCTCAACCCCTATAAACCTATCACTGAAATCCCCTCTAAACCCCACCTGTCGATGTTGAAGGGGGTGACGATCTCAGCCAAGGTCATGTTGGCCGCGATAGATGAGGAACCCACCACCCATAAACCCCTAAACCCACCCCAAACCCCCAACTAACCCCTTAAACCCCCTAAATCCCTATAAACCCCATCAACCCCACCTGTCGATGTTGAAGGGGGTGACGATCTCGGCCAAGGTCACGTTGGCCGCGATGGAGCGAGGAACCCCACCCCAAACCCCATAAACCCCATAAACCACCCCAAACACCCCTAAACCCCTCATAAACCCCAAAATCCCCTATAAACCCCATAAATCCCCTCTAAACCCCACAAATCCCCTCTAAACCCCACCTGTCGATGTTGAAGGGGTGACGATCTCAGCCAAGGTCACGTTGGCCGCGATGGAGCGAGGAACCCCCACCCCAAAACCCCATAAACCCCATAAACCCACCCCAAACCCCCTAAACCCCCTATAAACCCCATAAATCCCCTATAAACCCATAAATCCCCCTAAATCCCATCTCTAAACCCCACCTGTCGATGTTGAAGGGGGTGACGATCTCGGCGAAGGTCATGTTGGCCGCGATGGAGCAAGGAACCCCCACCCCAAACCCCATAAACCCCATAAACCCACCCCAAACCCCTATAAACCCCCATAAACCCACCCCAAACCCCTAAATCCCCTATAAACCCCATCAATCCATCTGAAATCCCCTCTAAACCACACCTGTCGATGTTGAAGGGGGTGACGATCTCGGCCAAGGTCACGTTGGCCGCGATGGAGCGAGGAACCCCCACCCCAAATCCCATAAACCCCACAAACCCACCCCAAACCCCCCTAAATCCCTCTAAAACTCCACAAATCCCCTCTAAACCCCTAAATCCCCTATAAACCCCATCAATCCCCTCTAAACCCCACCTGTCGATGTTGAAGGGGGTGACGATCTCGGCGAAGGTCACGTTGGCCGCGATGGAGCGAGGAACCCCACCCCAAACCCCATAAACCCCATAAAACCCACCCCAAACCCCCCTAAACCCCTATAAACCCCATAAATCCCCTATAAACCCCACAAATCCCCTCTAAACCCACCTGTCGATGTTGAAGGGGGTGACGATCTCGCCAAGGTCACGTTGGCCATGATGGAGCGAGGAACCCCACCCCAAACCCCCCATAAACCCCCCCCAAACCCCCTAAACCCCCTATAAACCCATCAATCCCTATAAACCCATAAATCCCCTCTAAACCCCACCTGTCGATGTTGAAGGGGGTGACGATCTCGGCCGAAGGTCACGTTGGCCACGATGGAGCGAGGAACCCCCACCCCAAACCCCATAAACCCCATAAACCCACCCCAAACCCCCCTAAACCCCTATAAACCCCATAATCCCTCTAAACCCCATAAATCCCTCTAAACCCACTGTCAGTTGAAGGGGTGACGATCTCGCCAAGGTCACGTTGGCACGATGAGCGAGGAACCCCACCCCAAACCCCATAAACCCCACAAACCCACCCCAACCCCTAAATCCCTCTAAACTCACAAATCCCTCTAAACCCATAAATCCCTCTAAACCCCTAAATCCCCTCTAAACCCCACCTGTCGATGTTGAAGGGGGTGACGATCTCGGCGAAGGTCATGTTGGCCGCGATGGAGCGCGGCACGCCCACCTGGTCAATGGCCAGGTTGGGGTCAGGCGTGATCACCGTGCGGGCCGAGAAGTCCACGCGCTTGCCCATGAGGTTGCCCCGCACTCGGCCCTCCTTGCCCTTCAGCCGCTGCTTCAGGGACTTGAGGGGACGCCCCGATTTCTGCATGGCCTGGGGGGGACAGGACATGGGGGGTCAGACCCCATAAAATCCCCCAATAATCCAGAATCCACCGGGGGACGCAAATTGATCCCCTGGGATCTTCTGGGAGATCAGGGAGGGGTTTGAGGGCACAGAACACATTTGGGAGATCCCCTAAATTCTGCATGTGCCACCCCAAAAACCCCTCTGAGACCCCAAAAACCCTTCTGAGACTCCCAATATCCATCTGTGACCCCCAAAATCCATCTCAGACCCCCAAAATCCTCTCTGAGACCCTCTAGGACTCCCAAAACCCCTCCCTCACCCTTTGTCCACCATGGTGGCATCATGGAACTAGAACCTTCTGATGTCCAAGGGGTCACCACCTACCTGTCCATCACCCCAAAACCTCTCTGTGACCCTAAAACCTCTCTGAGACCCCAAAATCATCTCTGAGACCCCGCTGGGACCCCCAAAAACCCCTCTGGGACCCCCCTGGACCCCTGCTCACCCTGGGCAGCTCATTGTCCACCATGGTGGCCACGTGGAACTGAAGCAGTTTGACATCCTCGGCCACGTGTGGCCACCACCCCAAAAACCCTTCACCTCAAAACCTCTCTGAGACCCCAAAAACATCTCTGAGACCCCCCCTGAGACCCCAAAATCCATCTAGGACCCCCCCCCCCCCCAAACCCCTCCCTCACCATGGCGGCTTCATGGAACTGGAACCTTCTGATGTCCATGGGGCCACCACCTGCCTGTTCCTCACCCCAAAACCATCTCTGAGACCCCAAAACCTCTCTGAGACCCCCAAAAACATCTCTGAGACCCCCCCCAAGCCCCTCGCTCACCTGGGCAGCGGGCAGCTCGTTGCCACCATGTGGCCACGTGGAACTGCAGCAGTTTGACGTCCTCGGCGATGAGTGCGCGGCCGCCCCGTTGCTCGTTGCGCCGCAGGGGTGTTGATCTTGACGAGTCGGCCAGCTTGTGGTAGGTACCCTGGGAGCCAAAACAGCGGGGCCCAAAAAATCGTTTTAAGCCACCCAGATGCCAACCCTCAAATGACCCCAAACCCCCAGACTGACCCAAACACCCGATGACCTAACCCCCAGACTGACCCCAAACACCCCCAGACCCTCCAAACCCACTGGTCCGAGTGACCCTGCATGACACGGCTGGCTCACGGACATGGGGGGCACGGCAGCACAGTGCCCTGGGACCCCAAAACCCCAGACTGACCCCAAAACACCCCAGACTGACCCAGAGCCCCCAAAACCACCTGGTTCCGAGCTGACCCCTCCATGACACGGCTGGCCTCACGGACAGCGGGCACGGCAGCAGGTGCCCCAGGGACACCCCAATAACCCCCAAACCCCCCAGACTGACTCAAAGCCCCCAAACCCACCCAACCCCCCCAAAGCCCACCTGGTTCCGAGCTGACCCCTGCATGACCACGGCTGGCCTCACGGACAGGGGGGGCACGGGCAGCACAGTGCCCCAGGGACCCAACCCCCAGATGACCCCAAACCCCCAAGACTGACCCCAAACCCCCCTAGCCCCTGATACCTAGAACCACCCCAGACTAGCCCCAAACCCCAACCAAAGCCCACCTGGTTCCGAGCTGACCCCTGCATGACCACGGCTGGCCTCACGGACAGGGGGGGCACGGGCACAGGTGCCCCAGGGACCCCAATAACCCCCAAACACCCTCCACACTGACCCAGTGACCCAAACCCCCCAATGACCCAAACCCCTCAAGACCCCCAAACCCACCTGGTTCCGAAGCTGACCCCTCCATGACCAGGCTGGCCTCACGGACAGGGGGGGCACGGGCAGCACGGTGCCCCAGGGACCCCAAACCCCCCCAGACTGACCCCAAACACCCCCAGACTGACCCCAAACCCCCCTAGACTGATCCCAAACCCCCCCAGACTGACCCCAAAGCCCCCCAAAGCCCACCTGGTTCCGAGCTGACCCCTGCATGACCACGGCTGGCCTCACGGACAGGGGGGGCACGGGCAGCACGGTGCACACCATCCACTCGGGCCGGGCGAACTTGGGGTCCATGCCCAGCACGAAGCACTCTCGTCCGAGATGCGCTTGAAGATCTCGTGCACGCGCTCGGGGTTCAGCAGATCTTCTTCTCCTGCGAGTCCTCGTTCACGTGTTTCCATCGGCGTAGAGCTCCAGCCCCGAGCGGCGGATGCGCGGCTGGTAGCGCCCGCAGCCCCGTGGCCTGGGGAAAGGGTTAAAAATGGGAATTATGGGGGTTATTGGGTTAAAATGGGAGGAAAGGGTTTAAAACGGAATTATTGGGTTATTTGGGTTAAAATGGGAGGAAAGGGTTAAAAATGGAATTATTTGGGTTAAAGACAGGGCTGGCAGCGCCCGCAGCCCCGTGGCCCTGGGGAAAGGTTAAAAATGGGAGGAAAGGGTTAAAAGTGGAATTATGGGTTATTTGGTAAAATGGGGAGGAAAGGTTAAAAATGGAATTATTGGGGTTAAAAATGGGAATTCATGGGGTTATTTGGGTTAAAATGGGATTATTTGGGTTAAAAATGGGGATTATTGGGGTTACAGGGAGGGGTGGTTGCTGCTGCAGCCCCCGATGCGCCGTGGGGATGGGGGGGGAAAGGGTTAAAAATGGGAATTATATTGGGTTAAAATGGGGAGGAAAGGGTTAAAAATGGGAATTATTGGGGTTATTTGGGGAAAAATGGGGATATTTGGGTTAAAAATGGGAATTACTTGGGGTTAAAGACAGGGGCTGGCAGCGCCCGCAGCCCCCGTGGCCCTGGGGGAAAGGGTTAAAATGGGGAAGGAAAGGGTTTTAAAAATGGGGAGGAAAGGGTTAAAAATGGGAATTATTGGGGTTAAAAATGGGAATTATGGGGTTATTTGGGTTAAAAATGGGGATTATTTGGGTTAAAAATGAGGAATTATTGGGGTTACAGGGAGGGGCTGGTGCTGCCTGCAGCCCCCGTGGCCCTGGGGGAAAGGGTTAAAAATGGGAGAGGAAAGGGTTAAAAATGGGAATTATTGGGGTTAAAAATGGGAATTATGGGGGTTATTTGGGTTAAAAATGGGGATTATTTGGGTTAAAAATGGGGATTATTGGGGTTACAGGGAGGGCGGGTGCTGCCTGCAGCCCCCGTGGCCCTGGGGATGGGGGGGAAAGGGTTAAAAATGGGAATTATTTGGGTTATTTGGGTTAAAAATGGGAATTATTTGGGTTATTTGGGTTAAAATGGGGAGGAAAGGGTTAAAAATGGGAATTATTTGGGTTATTTGGGTGAAAAATGGGGATTATTTGGGTTAAAAATGGGAATTATTTGTGTAAAAAGGAGATTTTTGGCGGCCCCACCTTCTCCTTGGGGGGATTTTGCACCCAGATTCTCAGAAACGAAAATTCTGATGCCACAAAGTCCAATTTTGGGCCCCAAAATGCCCATTTTAGAGCCAAAAAATCCAATTTCAGTGCCCACAAAAGCCCATTCTGGGCCAGTGGAGCAGATCCCTGGTGGCCCACCTTCTCCTTGGGGGGACTTGGCACCAGAAATGAGAATTCTGACTCCACAAAATGCCCATTTTAGGGCTAAAAAATCCAATTTCAGTGCCCCCCAATCCCATTCTGCTGCCCCCAACCCATTCTGCTGCCCCCCAATCCCATTCTGCTGCCCCCCAACCCCATTCTGTGCCCCCCAATCCCATTCTGCTGCCCCCACAACCCCATTCTGGCGCCCCCAATCCCATTCTGGCACCCCCAACCCATTCTGATGCCCCCAATCCCATTCTGGTGCCCCCCAATCCCATTCTGGTGCCCCCCAATCCCATTCTGGTGCCCCCCAATCCCATTCTGGCACCCCCAATCCCATTCTGGCGCCCCCAATCCCATTCTGGTGCCCCCCAATCCCATTCTGGCACCCCCAATCCCATTCTGGCGCCCCCAACCCCATTCTGATGCCCCCAATCCCATTCTGGTGCCCCCCAAACCCATTCTGGTGCCCCCCAATCCCATTCTGCTGCCCCCAATCCCATTCTGATGCCCCCCAATCCATTCTGCTGCCCCCAAGCCCATTCTGGCGCCCCCAACCCATTCTGATGCCCCCCAAGCCCATTCTGCTGCACCCCCAAACCCATTCTGTGCCCCCCAAGCCCATTCTGATGCCCCCCAATCGCATTCTGCTGCCCCCCAAGCCCATTCTGGTGCCCCCCAAGCCCATTCTGATGCCCCCAAGCCCATTCTGCACCCCCAAACCCATTCTGCTGCCCCCCCAAACCCATTCTGATGCCCCCAACCCCATTCTGCTGCCCCCCAAGCCCATTCTGGATGCCCCCCAACCCCATTCTGCTGCCCCCAAGCCCATTCCGGGCCAGTGGAGCAGATCCCTGGTGGCCCACCTTCTCCTTGGCCAGCTCGTCGTCGCCCTCGGGCTGCTCCACACCAAACTTGTGGTCCATCTCCTCGCCACCCTCGCAGATGTTCTTGCCCTTGCAGAGGTCGTAGACGTGAGTCAGCCGCTTCTTGGGCTGCCCCTTGGACTTGCCCAGGATGTCCCGGATCTTCGGGTTGTTCTGGGCAAAAAAAACACAAATAAAATTGGGATTGGAAGAGGAGTTACGATTAAAAACAAAAAATAAAAATTAAAAATTAAAGTAGAAGGGAAGAGAAAAATGGAAAGGATGTTCGGGTTGTTCTGGGCAAAAAAAAATACAAATAAAATTGGAAGAGGAGTTATGATTAAAAACAAAAAATAAAAATTAAAAATTAAAATAGAAGGGAAGTGAGAAATGAAAGGAAATTATCTTCGGGTTGTTCTGGGGAAGAAAAATACAAATAAAATTGGGATTGGAAGAGGAGTTATGATTAAAAACAAAATATAAAAATTTAAAATAGAAGGGAAGTGAGAAATGGAAAGGAAATGATCTTCGGGTTGTTCTGGGGAAGAAAAATACAAATAAAATTGGGATTGGAAGAGAAATTAAAAATAAAAATTAAAAATTAAAATAGAAAGGAAAAGAGAAAGGGAAAGGAAATGGTGTTCGGGATGTTCCTGGGAAGAAAAATACAAATAAAATTGGAATTGGAAAGGAAATTATAATTAAAATTAAAACTAAAATAGAAATGAAAAGGAAATGATCTTTGGTTGTTCTGGGGAAGAAAACACAAATGAAATTGGAATTGGAAAACGAATTATAATAAAAATTAAAAATTAAAATAGATAGGAAAAGAGAAAGAGAAAGGAAATGATCTTTGGGTTGTTCTGGGAAAAAATACAAATAAAATTAAAAATACAAATTCAAATGGAAATGGAAAAAGAAACAAAACCGATCTTCATGTTGTTCTGGAAATAAACTAAAATAAAAATTAAAATGAAAACCAGGAATTAAAAATAGAAACAGAAATGATCCTCGGGTTATTCTGGGAATAAGTAAAAATTAAAATTAAAAATTAAAATAGAAATGTTTGTTTGGGGGTGTTTGGGGTGGGTTTTGGGGGTGTTTGGGGTGTTTCAGGGGGTGTTTTTAGGGTGGTTTTTTTTGAGGTGTTTTCTTGGGTGTGTTTGGGGTGTTTTGGGGTGGTGTTTGGGGTGTTTCTGGGGTGTTTCTGGGGTGCTTCGGGGGGGTGTTTCTGGGGGGGGTGGTTTGGGTGTTTGTTGGTGTTTTGGGGTGTTCTGGGGTGCTTTTCAGGTGTGTTTTGGGATGTTTTTGGGGTGTTCTGGGGTGTTTGAGGTGTTTTCTGGGTTGTTTTCTGGGGATGTTTTTGAGGTGTTTCTGGGGGTGTTTCTGAGTGTGTTTTTTCGGCTGTTTCTGGGGGTGGTGTTTGGGGTGTTCTGGGGTGTTTTTCAGGTGTGTTTGGGGTGTTTCTGGGTGTGTTTTGGGGTGTTTTTGGGTGTGTTTTGGGGTGTTTCTGGGGTGTTTTTGAGGTGTTTTCTGGGGTGTTTCTGGGGTGTTTTTGAGGTGTTTCTGGGTGTGTTTCTGGGGTGTTTTTGGGGTTTCTGGATGTGTTTTGGGGTGTTTTTGGGTGTTTCTGGGGGGTGTTTTGGGGGGGTGTTCTGGGGTGTTTCTCAGGTATTTTTGGGTGTGTTTTGTGGTGTTTCTGGGGTGTGTTTTGGAGTGGTTTTGAGGTGTTTTTGGGGTGTTTCTGGGTGTGTTTTTGGGGTGTTTCTGGGGGGTTTTGGGATGTTTTTGAGGCGGTTTTGAGTGTGTTTGTGTGGGTTTTCTGGGGTGTGCTTGGGGTGTTTCTGGGGTGCTTCTGGAGTGTTTCTGGGTGTGTTTTGGGGTGTTTCTGGGGGTGTTTGGAGGGTGGTTTAGGGGGGTGTTTTGGGATGTTTTTGAGGTGTTTCTGGGGTGTGTTCTGGGGTGCTTCTGGGGTGTTTGGAGTGTGTTTTGGGGTGTTTCTGGGGTGTGTTTGGAGTGTGTTTTGGGGGGTTTCTGGGTGTGTTTTGGGGTGTTCCTGGCTCTCACCGAGTCCACGAGCAGCTTGGAGCAGAAGAAGCAGACGCAGCGCAGAATCTTCATGGTTTTGCCCAGGAAGCCCACGTGGAACACAGGCTTGGCCAGCTCGATGTGCCCGAAGTGGCCTGGGCACTCCGTCATGTTCCCTGGGAGAGGGACCCCAAAATATCCCCAAATGTCACTGGGGACCCCAAAATATCCCCAAAATATCACTGGGAAAACCAAAATGGGACTGGGGACACCCTATAATGGGGTTGAGACACCCCAAAATATCACTGGGGGAACCCCAAAATGGGATCAGGGCACTCTGTCATGTTCCCTGGGAAAGGGACCCCCAAATATCACTGGGGAACCCCCAAAAATCCACCAGGGCACTCCGTCACGTTCCCTGGGACACAAAATGGGATTGGGGACCCCAAAATATCACTGGGGGAACCCCAAAATGGGATTGATTGGAGACACCAAAATTTCCTGGGCACTCTGTCATGTTCCTTGGGAAATGGGGAGCAAAATGGGATTGGGGACCCCAAAATTCACTGGGGGGACCCCTCCACTCCCATAACAATTTCTGGGGTTCCCCCCTCCCGTGACAATTTTTGGAGTCCAGCCCCTCCCCTGACGATTTTCGGGGTGTCCCCCCTCCCCTGATGATTTCTGGGGTGTCCCCACCCCCCCCCAGACGATGTTTAGGGGTTTTTGGGGGTCCCTCACCGGCGCAGGTCTGGCAGCGCCCCGTCCTCTCGATGACGCCCTGCCGGGGGTCCATGAGCCCCCCCAGTTTGGGCCGGCCCCCCTCGGTGGTCTCGGGGTATTTGATGCCCCCCTCGGTCACCGACATCCTTTTCTGAGGGGGGGAAAGGAAAACTGAGGCACGGGGGCACCCCCAAAAGGCAGCCAGGAGCCCCCCACCCCCCAAAAAAAAACCCTAAATGGGTGATAATGAATGCCCTGATCACCCCAAAACCCTTCCTGGGACCCCAAAACCCCTCCTGGGACCCCAGAATCTCTTCAGAGCTTCCTGAGTGACCCCCAGGGACCCCAAAACTCTTCCAGGGACCCCAAAATCCTTCCTGGGACCCCAGAATCTCTTCAGGGACCCCAGAATCTCACCTGGGCTCCCTAAGTGACTCTCAGGGATCCCAAAACCCCTTCAGGGACCCCAAAATCTCTTCTGGGACCCTAAAATCTCTCCAGGGCTCCTCAAAACCCCACCTGGGCTCCCAAAGTGAATCTCAAGAACCCCAAAATCCCACCCAGACACCCCAAGAAACTCCTGGGGACCCTAAAAATCCCTCCAGGACTCCCTGAGCGACTCCTAGAGACCCCAAACCCCTCCAGGACACCCCAAAGCTCTTCCGCAGCTCCCCCAAAATCCTCCAGGTACCCCACATCTCCTTCACATCAACCTAAAGCTCCTTCACAAACACCTCTAGAGAACCCAAAACCCCTCCGGGACACTCCAAAACACCTCTAGGACACCCCAAAACCTCTGCAGGACACCCCAAGACCCCTCTAGAACACCCCAAAACCCCTCCAGGACACCCCAACACTTTTCCCTAAACCCCCCGAACACCCCCAGGGACCCCAAACCTCTCGCCCGCGGCTCCCTGACACACCGAAACGCTGCCGGGGGATGCTGAGCCACTCTCGGCCACCCCAGAGGCTCCCGGGGCACCCCGACCCCTTGCAGACCCCGCTATGATGTCCCTGAAGCCCCTCGGGACCCCCCAGTCCCGCTCCGGGCTCGCCCCTGAGCCCTCCGGGCCTGTGGGGGGCGCCCTGCCCGCCCTGCCCGCTCCGCCCGCCGCGGCCCCGGCGCCATTTCCCGCCGCCGCTCGCCCTCAGCCGCTCCCGCCGCGGTTCCGAGCGCGCCTCCCCGGCCCCGGTACCATCTCATCGGGGCTGAGGATCCCGAACTGGACTCGTTTGATGGTGCGCAGCGGGCAGGCGCTGTCGCCTGAGGGCGGCCCGCCGTGCATGGCGCCGGTGGGGTGGCGGCTTCGCGCCGCGCTCCGGCTGTTCGGGCTCGACGCCCTTCACGGAGGGCGTTAGGAAACGACGGGGGAAAGGAGTTTAAACCCCACGGGGGAACCGGGAACCGGCGCCTGACGGAGCCCACCGCGAGCGGAGCTTCCCCCTTCTCCGCTCCGGCCGCTCCGCGCTCTCAGGCGCGACTGAGCGCTCGGAGGCGCCGGCGCCGCCTTATATAGACTCGGCCCCCGCGCGCCGCCGGAGGGGCGTGGCCGGAGCGTACCAAGCGCCTCACGGGCGAACGGGGAGGGGCGAGGGAGAGAAGCGGCGGGAAAGGAAGGGGGAAGCGAGTGCCGGTCACGGCCCGTGAGGCGAGCGAGGAGCGGGGAAGGGGAAGGGAAGCGGCGGCTGCTCCGGGAAGCCCTCACGGGGCGCGCCGCCATCGCGCCCCCCGCTTCCGGCACGGTGGGATCGGTTCATGAATAATTTATTTTCAAAGCGCCGCCCGCCGAGCCCGAGGGCCGAGAGCTGTTGAGGGAGTGACCGCAGAAGAGGGCGGAGATTGACGGAGTTTGACGGAGATTCCCGAAGCACTGACGGAAGTGGGCAGGGATCACCGAACACCCTCTGGGGGGGTGACGGAAATAATCGAAGCGAACCAAAGGTACCCGAACGCTGACGGAAAGAGACGGAACCGCCCGAAGCACTGGCGGAA
This sequence comes from Sitta carolinensis, assembly GCA_032173965.1. Classification (NCBI taxonomy): domain Eukaryota; kingdom Metazoa; phylum Chordata; class Aves; order Passeriformes; family Sittidae; genus Sitta; species Sitta carolinensis. The sequence goes on along the minus strand of JAVUNC010000056.1, from coordinate 14,661 downwards.
GTTATCGAAAGGTGCCGAAGCACGAGCGGAAGGTCACGGAAATTGCCGAAAACCCGACGAAAGATGCCGAAGCAAAGGCGGACGGTGCCGGAAACGGGCGAAGCGTCGCTCCAGCCGCGGCCTGCGCAGCCCCGGCCTCGCCTGCCCGGCCCCGCCGCCCCCTGCGCTCCCGACCCGGCTGCGGGCGCTGGGAAAGGCCGAGGCTTTGGGGCCTGTTCCGGAGGGGACGGAGGGCTGCTGGGGAAGGCGCAGGGGGAGTGGAGGAGTACTTTAGGAGCAGGAAGGGGGAATTTGAGGGGTTGGGGTGACAATTGGAGCGGTAAAATAAAGTTTGAAGGGAGCAGGAGAGTTTTATGAGGGGCAGGAAGGATTAGGGGGCCATAACTGGAGGGGGATAAAAGGAGAACTTTGGCGTTCGGAGGTCAGGGAGGGGTACTCAGGAGGAGCAGGAGGTTTGGGGGAAAATTATGGCAAGAAAGGGGAATTTGGAGAGAGTCTGAGGTACAAACCACAGGTACAACCTGACCCTGTGTGACAGTCTGAGGTACAACCTAAAGGTACAACCCGACCCTTGTGACACAGTCTGAGGTACAACCTGACCCTGTGTGACAGTCTGAGGTACAACCTAAAGGTACAACCCGACCCTTGTGACAGTCTGAGGTACAACCCACAGGTACAACCCGACCCTTGTGACAGTCTGAGGTACAACCCACAGGTACAACCTGACCCTGTGCCCCCCCACGGCACAGCCGGACACACAACACCCCCCACAGCACAGCCACGGTGACAATGTGACACCAGGTGACACCGAGGGCACAGTGACAACCAACCCCCCCCCCCCAATACAGACAGCAGCGTCTCTGCTACACCCGGCTGCGGTTGTTGTGGCCCTGCTGTTGCTGTGTCACTGCTCTGTGCCCGTTTTTGTGATGTGTCCCCGGTTGTGCCCGTGGCGCTGTGACATTGTACCCCGCCTATGGCCCCGGCGGTGTCCCCACGGTTGTGCATCACCGTGTCCCCAGGTTTGTCCCCATCTCTCTCCTCTTGTGCCCCCGGATGTGTCCCCAAATTTGTCCCCAGTTCTGTCCTCAATTGTGCCCCCAGATTTGTCCCTGGTTGTGTCACTGTGTCCCCAGATGTGTCCCTGGTTCTGTCCTCGGTTGTGTCACTATGTCTCCAAATTTGTCCCCGGTTGTGTCCCCAGACTTGTCCCCAGTTGTGTCCCTGGTTCTGTCTTCTTCTGTCCCCAGCTGTGTCCCCTCAGCGTCCCCCTGACTGTGACCCTGACTGTGCCCCCGTTTCCCCCCGACTGTCCCCGTATCCCCCCGGTTGTCCCCCCAGCTGTGCCCCCCAGCTGGGCCCCCCATATGCCCCCGGTTGTGTCCCCCCGGTTGTCCCCCCCTGTATCCCCCGACTGTGACCCCGGTTGTCCCCTCCGTGTCCCCATCGATTGTCCCCGGCCATGGCCCACTGTCCCCCCCCTCACCCATCCCACTTCTCTCCCCTGTTGACCCCCCCTCCCAATTTCTCCTCCACTCCCCCTTTGGAGTGACCCCACCCGTGTGTCCCCCCCCCCCATATCCCCCCCCTTCCGTATCCCCCCGTGTCCCCCCCATATCCCTCCATATCCCCCCGTGTCCCCCCCATATCCCCCATCCCCCCCCGTGTCCCCCCGCGTTTCCCCCCAACCCCTCCGTGTCCCCCCCCCATATCCCCCATCTCCCTCCCCATCCCCCCCCGTGTCCCCCCCATATCCCCCATCCCCCCCCGTGTCCCCCCCGTTTCCCCCCAACCCCTCCGTGTCCCCCCCCCATATCCCCCATCTCCCTCCCCATCCCCCCCCGTGTCCCCCCCGTTTCCCCTCCATCCCCTCCATGCCCCCCCATATCCCCCCCCCGTGTCCCCCCCGTGTCCCCCCCCGTGTCCCCGCGCCGTGGGGCGGGGGGTCCCTCCCTCCCTCCCACCCGGGGCCCAACGCGCCGCCTCCATCTTGTGCCGCCGCCGCCGCCGCCGCCGCCGCTGTCGCGACATCACCGGCCCCGGACAGGCCCCGGTAACGACCCCCTCCCCCACCTCCCCAGGACCCCCACGGAGCGCCAGACACCCCCCCCACCCCCACCCCGGGACCACCCCCACCCCCCCCCGCCCCGCCGAGCCCCCGCCGCCCCCCGGCCCCGCCGCTGTCACCGTATCGCGACCCCCGCGCCCCACGGCGGGGGGCGACAGGGGGGGGAGCGCGACCCCCACCCCCCGCCCTGCCCTGGGTCACGCCCACCCCCTAAATCCCCCCCCCCGCCCCCTAACTCCCCCCCCCCCGAGCCCCCCAAACCCCCCCGGACCCTCCCCAAACCCCCTCGCGGGACCCCCAAAGTCACCCCCGGCACCCCCGAAGTGCTCGGGGACCCCCCCAAAGTGCCCCGCCCCCCCCTGCGACCCCTCCCCACCCGCCCAGGCCCCCAAAACCGCCCTCCCCCACCCAGGCCCCCACTCCGTACCCCCCAAACAACACCCGAAACAACACCCGACACCCCCCAGCCCCCCCAGAGACCCCCGGGCGGGGTGGGGGGACAGGGGTGACGCGGGGGAGGGGAGGGGCTGCGTGTTTGTGCCGGGGGGGCTCGAGGGGGTGTCCGGGTGTGCGTCAGGCGGCGCCGGGCGGGTGTGAGCGGGACAGGTCTGCGTGTGCAGTGTGTCGGGGCCGCCTGCGGGGGCTGCTGCCTGCGGGGGTTGTTTGTCCACTTGTTCCTTGTGCGTGGCGCGTCCCGGTGGGGCTGTGTCCGTGTGCGGGTGTTTCTCGGCGTGACAGTTGCGTGTTGCGTGCGGGTGTTTGTCCGTGTGATGGTGTTTTTCCGTGTGCGAGTGTTTCTTGACGTGACAGTTGTGTGTTGCGTGTTGTGTGCGGGTGTTTTATCCATGTGTGGTTGTTTCTTGGAGTGACAGTTGTGTGTTGCGTGTTGCGAGCGGTGTTTGTCCGTGTGATGGTGTTTGTCCGTGTGTGGGTGTTTCTTGACGTGACAGTTGTGTGTTGCGTGTTGCGTGCGGGTGTTTGTCCGTGTGACGGTGTTTGTCCGTGTGCGGGTGTTTCTTGACGTGACAGTTGTGTGTTGCGTGTTGTGTGCGGGTGTTTATCCATGTGTGGTTGTTTCTTGGAGTGACAGTTGTGTGTTGCGTGTTGCGAGCGGGTGTTTGTCCGTGTGACGGTGTTTGTCCGTGTGTGGGTGTTTCTTGACGTGACAGTTGTGTGTTGCGTGTTGTGTGCGGGTGTTTATCCATGTGTGGTTGTTTCTTGGAGTGACAGTTGTGTGTTGCGTGTTGCGAGCGGGTGTTTGTCCGTGTGATGGTGTTTGTCCGTGTGTGGGTGTTTCTTGACGTGACAGTTGTGTGTTGCGTGTTGCGAGCGGGTGTTTGTCCGTGTGATGGTGTTTGTCCGTGTGCGGGTGTTTCTTGACGTGACAGTTGTGTGTTGCGTGTCGTGTGCGGGTGTTTATCCATGTGTGGTTGTTTCTTGCAGTGACAGTTGCATGTTGCTGTCGTGTACGGTGTTTGTCCGTGTGATGGTGTTTGTCCGTGTGATGGTGTTTGTTTGTGTGCGGGTGTTTCTTGACGTGACAGTTGCATGTTGCGTGTTGTGTGCGGGTGTTTGTCCATGTGCAGGTGTTTGTCCATGTGCAGGTGTTTGTCCATGTACAGGTGTTTGTCCGTGTGACGGTTGCGTGTTGTCGCATGCAGCTGTTGGGGTGATGGTTGCGTGTATGGTGTTTTTTCCGTGTGACAGTTGCATGTTGTGCACGCGTTCGGGTGTCTGTTGGCATGCCTGTACAGGTGTTTTCCCCAGGTACGGGTGTTTTCCCCAGGTACAGGTGGTTTCCCCAGGTACCGGTGTTTTCCCCAGGTACAGGTGTCTGTTGCCATGCCTGTACAGGTGTTTTCCCCAGGTACGGGTGTTTTCCCCAGGTACAGGTGGTTTCCCCAGGTACCGGTGTTTTCCCCAGGTACAGTGTCTGTTGGCATGCCTGTACAGGTGTTTTCCCCAGGTACAGTGTCTGTTGCCATGCCTGTACAGGTGTTTTCCCCACATACAGGTGTTTTCCAGTGTGATGGTTGCACCTGAGGGTGTTTTCCTGCATCACAGTTGCACGTTGTGTGCACGTACGGGTGTTTTTTCCCGCGTGCGGGTGTTCGTTGGCGTGTGCCGGTGTCATTTCCTCGCACGGCTGGTTTTTTTTGGTGTGTTGTGTGCATGTGCCAGTGTTTTTTCCTCATATTGCTGGGTTTTTTTTGGTGTGTTGTGTGCGTGTGCCGGTGTTTTTTTCCTCGTATGGCTGTTTGCTGGTGCCATGGTTGTGTGTCATGTGCGCGTACCGGTGTTTTCCTGCCTGTCACATACGGGTGTTTTTCCCATGTAAGGATTTTTCTTTTTTTTTTGGCATGTTGTGTGCGCGTAGAGTGTTTTTTTTCCCTCTACGGGTGTTTGTTGTCATGTCACGTGCGTGTACAGGTGTTATTTCCGCATACGGATTTTTTTTTTGGCGTGTTTTTCCCGCGTACGGTTGTTTGTTGGCGCGTGCGGCTGTTATTTCCGCGTACGGATTTTATTTTTTTTTTTTTTTTTTTTTTATTTTTTGCTGGTGTATGTGTATGTTTTGTCCCCACGTACGGCTGTTTTATCAGCGTGTCGCACACGAGTGTTTCTCCCTGTGCAGGTGTGCAGCTGCACATTCAGTCCCGCGTCTGGTTCTTTGCTGCGTCCGGTTGTTTGCGTCAAGTCCCACGTACAGTTGTGCATCCCCGTGGGAGTTGTGTGAGGGTTGTTCGTCCCTGTGCTGTTGTGCCTCCTGTGAAGGTTGTGTGGGTGTTCTTTGTGCGGCTGTTTGTCCCTGTGTGCGGCTGTGCTTGTGCCTCTCCCTCTGGGGCTGTGTCAGGCATCCCTGAGCGGTTGTTCATCCCCGGGCTGTTGTGTCTTTGCCTGACAAGCATCTGCGTGCAGCTATCCACCTGTACCAGGCATCTGTGTGCGGTTGTGCGTCACTTTGAGGGCTGGGGGGGTGTTTCCCACCTGCTGTTGTCCCTGTGCCTGTGAAACAGCCGTGTGTGATTGTCTGGGGGTGTTTGGAGGGCGGTTGTACACGCACGTTTGGGTGTGTGTCACCTCCCTGTGCGATTGTGCATCCGTGTGTTGTGTCCGAGTGTAACCGCGTGTCAGGTCCGGGTGTGGCTGTGTCAGGTCCGTGCACAGTTGTACCTTGTGCCTGTCCCATGTCCCAGCATGCTGTAGGTGCAGGTGTCACACCTGTGCAGGTGTTGTGTGTGTGTCCCACCTGTGCAGGTGTTGTGTGTGTGTCCCACCTGTGCAGGTGTTGTGTGTGTCACACCTGTGCAGGTGTTGTGTGTGTGTCCCACCTGTGCAGGTGTTGTGTGTGTCACACCTGTGCAGGTGTTGTGTGTGTGTCACACCTGTGCAGGTGTTGTGTGTGTCCCACCTGTGCAGGTGTTGTGTGTGTGTCCCACCTGTGCAGGTGTTGTGTGTGTCACACCTGTGCAGGTGTTGTGTGTGTGTCACACCTGTGCAGGTGTTGTGTGTGTCCCACCTGTGCAGGTGTTGTGTGTGTCCCACCTGTGCAGGTGTTGTGTGTGTCACACCTGTGCAGGTGTTGTGTGTGTGTCACACCTGTGCAGGTGTTGTGTGTGTCCCACCTGTGCAGGTCTGTGTATGTCACACCTGTCCGTGTCCCACCTGTCCGTGTCCCACCTGTGCAGGTGTTGTGTGTGTCCCACCTGTGCAGGTGTGCGTGTCCCACCTGTCCGTGTGTCCCCTCCGTGTCCCCTCCCACCCCTCCCGCGCCGACACTTCCGTGTCCCCGCCATTCTCCCCTTAACCCCGCCCCTTTCTGACCACGCCCCCTCTGGCCCCGCCCCCGCAGCCTCCGCCTGCTCCTCCAACACCGCCAGCGGCAGGACGGGGCCCCGTGACGTCACTCCCAGCCCAGCCAATGAGCATCCAGGTGAGCCCATGACGTCACTCCATCAGGAGGGGAGTTGGGCGTGGTCGCCTGAGGGGGGGTGGGCGTGGCCTGGCGCTCTCTGCCCCCTGATTGGCCGCAGCTGAGAGGTGTGTCCGCGGGGGAGGGGCCTGGGCTTGTTCCCATGGCAACGATTGGGCGACACACCCCCCCCTCCCGCCGGTGACGTCACGGACGGGGACGCCGCTGTCGGGCGGCTCCGGGGGTACCCGGGGGGCGGGGGGGAAGGGGCACGGGGAGGGGTGGGGGTACCTCTCCTCCCCCCTCCCCCCCCCGTGACTCTCGGGGGTCCCCTCGCGGTTGTTCGGGGTTCGGGGGAGGGGGGCGGGGGGTGTTCCCCAAAATCAGTTTGTCCCCGCCCCCCGTCCCTGCTGTCTGACACCCCTATGACGTCACTCTGATGATGTCACACCAACCCGACCCTCACTCTTCCTCCTGATGACGTCACACCCGAGTATTTTGTTGTGACGTCACACCGGATGAATTTCCCCCCCCCCCCCGCTGCCACTTTGTCACCCGTCCCTGGAGGGGACCAGAAATCCCCAAAAACAACCCCAAAATTACCCCAAAAATCAACCCCAGAACATCCCAGAATCAACCCCGAAAATCCACCAAACACCCCCAAAAAACACCCCCAAAACCACCCCCAGAACCCCTCGAAATCAACCCCAAACCCAGCCCCACGAGCCCCCAGAAACCCCCCAAAACCCCCCAAAAATCAACCCCAAAATTACCCCAAAATATCCACCCCAAACCCACCTTCAGGACCCCAAAATTACCCACAGAAACACCCCAAAAATTAGGTCCCCCCCCCCAAATTTACCCCCAAATCCGCCTGTTGTGATCCCCCCTTTAATGACCCGGGAACCCCCAAATCCGACTGTTCCCCCTCCCCATCTGGGTACCCCCATCTCCGGCTGTTCCCCCCCTCCGGGTACCCCCAACTCCAGGTGTTGTCACCCCGATCTAGGTACCCTCAATTCCAGGTGTTGCCCCCCTTTGGGAACCCCCAAATCCAGCTGTTCCCCGCCAAATCCGCTGTTGTCACCCCTCCGATGACCCGGGGTACCCCCAGATCCGCCTGTTCCCCTCCCCCCCGGGGTACCCCCAACTCCGGCTGTTGTCACCCCTCTCACGGGTCCCCCCCCTCCCCCCCAGGAGGCCCGGCCGGCTGTGACCCCCCCCCGAGGACCCCCGGAGCAGCAACACCCAGTCCATGAGGGCCCCGCGCACAGGTGGGCACTGGGGGCTCTGGGGGGCACTGGGATGGACTGGGGGGGACTGGGGGTACTGGGAAGGAAATTGGGGGGACTGGGATGGACTGGGTTTTCCCCCCCGGTGGTTCCGCCCCGCTCCCCCCCCCCCGGTGGTTCCATCCCCTTTCCCCCCCCAATCCGGTTCTCCCGGTGGTTCAATCCCCGCTCCCCCCCCGGTTCCCCCGGTGGTTCGGTCCCTTTCCCCCCCCCGGTTCCCCCCGGTGGTTCGGTCCCTTTCCTCCCCCCCCTGTTCTCCCGGTGGTTCCATCCCCTTTCCCCCCCCGGTTCCCCCGGTGGTTCCATCTCCTTCCCCCCCCCGGTTCCCCACGGTGGTTCGGTCCCTTTCCTCCCCCCACGGTTCTCCCGGTGGTTCCATCCCCGCTCCCCCCCGGTTCCCCCGGTGGTTCGGTCCCTTCCCCCCCCCGGTGGTTCGGTCCCTTTCCCCCCCCCGCCCGGTTCCCCCGGTGGTTCCATCCCCGCTCCCCCCCCCCGGTTTCCCCGGTGGTTCGGTCCCTTTCCCCCCCCCCGGTTCCCCCGGTGGTTCGGTCCCGCCGCCGCCATTTTGAGCCGCCTCAGGCCGGGCCGGCCCCGACACAAAATGGCTGCGCGGGGCCGGGGGGTCCCCGAGCCCCCGGAGGGACCCCGAAACCCCACAGAGACCCGGGGACAGGGGACCCCAACCCCCGGAGGGACCCCAACCCCCGGAGGGACCCCAACCCCCGGAGGGACCCCGAAACCCCACAGTAAGGGACTCAGGTGACCCCACACAGAGGGTCCAGGTGTCGGGGTGACCCCAAATCACAGCCCCACCCAGCCAGGTGACCCCAAATAGAGACCCAGGGGTCTGGGTGACCCCCAACTATGGGACCCACATGGCTGGGTGACCCCAAATCGCAACAACAACCCACCCAGGTGACCGCAAACCGTGACCCCACTCACCCAGGTGACCCCAAATCAGCAACCCTACTCACCCAGGTGACCCCAAATATGAACCCAGTACCTAGGTGACCCCAAGCCATGACCCCCCCACCCAGGTGACCCCAAACCGTGACCCCACCCACCCAGCTGACCCCAAATCACAAGCCCCCCCACCCAGGTGACCCCAAGCCATGACCCCACCCACCCAGGTGACCCCAAGCCGTGATCCCACCCACCCAGGTGACCCAAACCGTGAACCCACCACCCAGGTGACTCCAACCGGGACCCCCCCAACTCCAAACCGTGACCCCCCACCCAGGTGACCCCAAACCGTGACCCCACCCACCCAGGTGACCCCAAGCCGTGACCCCCGCCCCCGTTGCCCGCAGGTGGCCGGCGCGGGGATGGCTCCGGTCGTGGAGGTGTCGGACGCCGGGCACTGCCGGGCGCTGCTGCTGGAGCTGAACGAGCAGCGCCTGCGGGGCCAGTTCTGCGACGTCACCATCATCGCCGAGGACACCAAATTCCGCGCCCATAAGAACGTCCTGGCCGCCCTCCAGCCCCTTCTTCAAGCGGGCGCTGGCCCAGGAGCCCACCTGCCCCTCGCCCCCCGCGCAGGTCCTGGAGCTGCCGGGCGTCCAGGCCGGCGTCTTCTCCGACGTCCTCAACTTCATCTACAACTCGCGCCTGGCCGTGCCCTCGCCGGCGGCCGCGCGGGCGCTGGGGGCCGTGGGCCGGCGCCTCGGCATCCCCTCGCTGCAGGGCCTCGAGACCACCGGGCCCCCTCCTCAGCCGCGGGACATGAACGGCGCCTGGACCCCTCCTCCGCCGGCGCCCGCCGCCCCCCGTGGACCTGACGTGCCCGGCGCGGCCCGGCGAGACGGCGGCGGCCGGCGGGGACGCGGCGCCGACCGGCGGGGACGCGGCGCCGACCGGCGGGGACACGGCCCCGACCGGCGGGGACACCACGGCGGCGCCCGCGGCCTCGCCGGCCGCCTCGCCGCCCGCGGCTTCGCCCTCGGCGTCGCCCTCGGCGTCGCCCTCGGTGTCTCCCTCGGTGTCGCCCTCGGTGTCGCCGGCCTCGCTGCGCTGCGGGCTCTGCGGCCGCGGCTTCGGCTCGGCGTCGGCGCTGGCGTTCCACGCCAAGCTGCACCGCGGGCGCCGCGGGCTGTGCTGCCGGCACTGCGGCAAGAGCTTCATCCACGTCAAGCGCCTGCAGACGCACGAGGTCGGCTGTCGCGACGGAGGCGACGCCGAGGGGGATGCGGCCAACGCCGTCGGCGCCGGCGGGGTCACCGCCGCCGCCACGACCGCCACGGCACCACGCCACGGCCACGGCCGTCACCGCGGCGGCGGCGGCGGCGCCGAAAGCGGCCAAGAAGGCGCTGCTGCTGCGGCACCAGCGCGCTGGAGCCCGGCGCCGAGCAGGAGCCGCTGGTCAAGGTGGTGGACGGGCAGGTGCTCTACCTGTGCGGCGTCTGCCAGCGCTCCTACATGACCCTGTCCAGCCTGAAGCGCCACGCCAACGTCCACTCGTGGCGCCGCAAGTACCCGTGCCGCTACTGCGACAAAGTCTTCGCGCTGGCCGAGTACCGCACCAAGCACGAGGTGTGGCACACGGGCGAGCGCCGCTACCAGTGCATCTTCTGCTGGGACACCTTCGTCACCTACTACAACCTCAAGACGCACCAAAAAGCCTTCCACGGCATCAGCCCGGCGCTCATCGCCTCCGAGAAGACGCCCAACGGCGGCTACCGGCCCAAGCTCAACGCGCTCAAGCTCTACCGCCTGCTGCCCATGCGGGCGCACAAGCGGCCCTATAAAACCTACAGCCAAGGCGCCGTGCCCGACTCGACCTTACCGGCGCCGGCCACGCCGGGAGACGGAGCCGTGGCCGCCGCCGTGGCCGCCGCGTTCCCGCCGGCGCCGCGGCCGGAGCCCGCCTCGGTCATCCCTACGGCCGGGCAGCGCCCTCGGTCATCGTGCACGGCGGCAACGGCGGCAACGGCGCCTCGGTCATCGCCTACAACGGCCGAGCCGGCTCGGAGCCGCCGGGGCTGCCGGCGGGCGCGGCGGCGGCGCCGGTGACGCCGGCGGTGCCCATCAAGAAGCAGGTGCTGCGCGATTACATCGAAGCGCAGCGCGCCGCCAGCGCCGCCGCCAGCGCCGGGACCCCCGGGAGCGCCGAGCCCGCGGCGCAGACCCCGCCGGCCAAAACCATGACCTACGTGGCCAAACCGGCGTACGCCGGCTCGGCGGCCGGGCAGGGGCTGTGCCAGATCACCGTGCGCATCGGCGAGGAGGCCATCGTGCAGCGGCGCATCTCCGGCACCGAGCTGCGCGGCGACGACGGCGGCGGCGGCGGCGACAACGGAGGCGACAACGGCGGCGACAGCGACGCCGAGGACCGGCTGTGGCGGCCGTACTACTCCTACAAGCCCAAGCGCAAAGCGGGCGGCGGCGGCGGGGCGGGCGGAGCGGCGGCCAAGAAGCCGCGGTGGCGGCGCAAGCTGCGCTCGCTGCGCTGGGCGCCGGGAGACGGGGACGGGGCCGGGGACGCGGCCGGGACCGGTGACAAGCGGCGGCCGCGGCGCGGGGAGCGGCCCCACGCGTGCCGCGTGTGCGGGAAGAGCTTCCCGGCGCTGCGGAAGCTGCGGAAGCACCAGCGGGGCCACGAGGCCGCCGTGGGGACACCGGCGGAGGGGACGGCGACGGGAACGGGAACGGCGGCGAGCGGCGGAGCGCGCGTGGGGCGGCGGCCGTCGCTGCGCTTCACCTGCCCCACCTGCGGCAAGGTGTGCAAGACGGCGGCGGCGCTCAGCCGCCACGCCCAGCGGCACCGGCAGCGCTCCCCGGGGTCCCCTCCGCGGGTGTCGCCCCCCGTGTCGCCGCCCGCGGGGTCCCCGCCCGCGTCCCCCGCGGCGCCCACCGCGGTCATCGCCTACACCCCGCCCGCCGCTCCGGAGGCTCCGGGGGAGCAGCACGGGGGGGGCCCGGGCTCGGCGCCCTCGGGGGACGCCCCCGGTGCGGGTGGTGATGCCCCCGGTGCGGGTGGTGATGCCCCCGGTGCGGGTGGTGATGCCCCCGGTGCGGGGGACGCCCCCGGCGCGGCGTTCCCGGTGCAGGAGCAGCCGCTGGCGCTGCTCTGCCGGCCCGGCCGGGTGGGGGAGAGGGGGGCACCCCGAGGGGGGCAGGGGGGGGTCCCCGCGCCCCTCCCCCCCCGCCCCCCGCCCCACCTTCCCGCTGTCCTTCGGCCCCCCCCGCCTGGTGGCCGCCTACCCCTTCCCCTTCCCCCTGCCCCTCGCCCTCGTCCTCCCCCCCGACCCCGAGCGAGGCTTCCTGGGGGAGGGGGAGGGGCAGGGGGGCGGGGGGGGAGGGGCAGGGTCGCCCCTCCCCCCCAGCACGGCCCCCCCCGAGTTTTGGGTTCCCCGGCGGGGGGGGAGGGGAGCGACCCCGGAAAGCGGGGGGGGCACCTGAAGGGGGAGGGGCCCGTAGGTGAGGGGGGGGGGTCCCTGGAGATGAGGGGGGGCCCCTTAAAAAAGGGGGGGGTCGTCCCCATAAAATTTGAGTGTCCCCTTAAAGTTTGTGGGGTTCCGTTAAGTTTGGGGGTCCCATAAAATTTGGGGGGGGGTCCAGCAGATGTTCCTGGACCCCATTAAATTTGTGGGGGGCCCCCCGAGATGTTGGGGGGCCCCAAAAATTTGGGTGGGGGTCCCATAAGTAATGGGAATCCCCCATAGAGTTTTTTTTTGGGGGGAGGGCAGCGGCGATGGGAAGACTCCCCCCCAGAATTTGTTTATTTTGGGGGGGGGGGCGCAGGGACCAGTATGAGACTGAGGGGGGGCAGTGGGGATACTGGGAGGTGGGAGGGGCTTCCAGTCACCCCAAACTGGGGGGGAGGGGCGGGGTCTGAACCCCCCCTCCCCCCGAGCACAGGGACCCCCCCCCCAAAGAGCGAGGACCCCCCCGCCCAAACAGCCCCTCCCCCACTCCAGAGCCCCCCCCCTTCCCCCTCAATATTCGGGGCCCGCCCCTCCCCCCACCCCACCCCCCGCAGCGTTTTGCACCCCCAAAGGGGCCCCTCCCCCACTAGAGGGGTCCCTCCCCCTCCAAACCCCCAAATTCCCGCCCCTCCCCCACCCCCCTTCGGCACCTTATCGGCATCGACATTCCGGCACGGGGGGGGGGGAGGGGGGGAGGGGCCGGGGCTGCGGCGAGTGTGCAAGGGGGGGGAGGGGGGCGAGCGTGCAAAGGTGAGCGTGCAAAGGTGAGCGGGCAAAGGTGAGCGGGCAGGGGGTCCCTGTGCAATGGTGGGTGTGCACCCCTGTGCAAGGGGTCCTTGAGCGATGGTGAGTGTGCAAGGGGGTGTTTGTGCAGTTCTGAGTGTGCAAAAGGGGCCTTGAGCAGTTCTGAGCGTGCAAAGGGGTCCTTGAGCAATTGTGAGTGTGCAAGGGGGTGTTTGTGCAGTTCTGAGCGTGTAAACGGGTCCCTGTGCAATTCTGAGTGTGCAAATGTGTCCCCGTGCAGTACTGAGAGTGCAAGGCCTGTCCTTGAGCAGTTCTGAGTGTGCAAAAGGGGCCTTGAGCAGTTCTGAGTGTGTAAAGGATCGTCCCTGTGCAGTTCTGAGTGTGCAAGGGGGTGTTTGTGCAGTTCTGAGCGTGTGAAAGGGTCCCTGTGCAGTTTGAGTGTGCAAGGGGTGTTTGTGCAATTCTGAGTGTGTAAAGGGTCCCTGGGCAGTTCTGAGTGTGTAAAGCATTGTCCTTGAGCAGTTCTGAGTGTGCAAAAGGGGCCTTGAGCAATTGTGAGTGTGTAAAAGATCGTCCTTGTGCAGTTCTGAGCGTGTGAAAGGGTCCCTGGGCAGTTCTGAGTGTGCAAAGGATTGTCCTTGTGCAGTTCTGAGTGTGTAAAGGGTCCCTGGCAGTTCTGAGTGTGCAAAGGATTGTCCTTGTGCAATTCTGAGCGTGCAAGGGGGGTCCCCGTGCCCGCGTTGCAGAGAGCGGATCCTGGCACGAGGATCATCCTCCTGTCGGGATCCTCGTGCAAATCCTCCTGTCGGGATCCTCGTGCAAATCCTCTTCGGATCCTCGTGCAAATCCCCTGTCGGGATCCTCGTGCAAATCCTCCTGTCGGGATCCTCGTGCAAATCCTCCCGTCGGGATCCTCGTGCAAATCCTCCCGTCGGGATCCTCGTGCCAGGATCCGCGAGCAAATCCTCGTGCAAGATCCCTGCGCGAGGATCGTCCGCGTGCAAATCCCGCGCCCGAGCGTGCAAAGCCCCGCCCACGCACGGGGGCCACGCCCACTCACAGAGCCACGCCCACATACAAGGCCCCGCCCACATACAAATCCGCGTGCAAGGCCCCGCCCACGCAACAGGCCCCCGCCCACATGCAAATCCACGTGTAAGGCCACGCCCACGCCCGAGGCCCCGCCCACGTTCAAGGATCCGCGTGCGAGGCCCCGCCCCCCGCCCCTCCCCCACCCCCGCGGCCCCTCCCCCCCTTTTGCACTTTCGTGGCCGCGTTCGCTACTGACTGCCCCTCCCCCCGCCCCTCCCCACCCCCCCGCACCCCACCCCCCCCCCCACTGTCCCCTCCCCCACCCCCCCCGGTGTCCCCTCCCCCAACCCGAGCGCACTTTAGGGGCAAAACGAATCAAAAAAAAAAAGGCAAAAAAAAAAGCCCCCCAAAAATGGGGAAAAGTGGCAAAAAAAGGAAAAAAAAAAAAATAAATTTGGGGGGGAAGGAGGGGAAAAGGAGAGGGGGAGGGCACCTTGGGGACAGTGGGGGAGGGGCCCGAAAAAAGGGGAGACCTCGGTGGGGTGACCCTACAAGAGGGGGACCCTGAAAAGGGGGACCCTAAAAAAGGGGGACCCTAAAAAAGGGGGAACCCTAAAATGGGGGAACCCTAAAAAAGGGGTGACCCTAAAAAAAGGGGGACCCTAAAAGACGGGACCCTAAAAAGGAGCGACCCTAAAAACAGGGGGTCCCCACCGAGGTGTCCCCATTGGGGTGTCCCTGGTGGGGTGACCCCAATAATGTGACACCCCCCCCCCCCCAAGGATGTCCCCCCCCCCTCTCCCGGGATGTCCCCAAGGGGGTGACCCCCCCCCCCTCCCCCCCTCCGCTCCCTCCCCTCCCCCCCGGCGTCCATCCCCTCCCCCCCCCCCCGCCCGGACTGTCCCCCTCGGGTGGGGGAGGGTGCCGGGGGGGGAGGGGTGCCGGGGGGGTCCCCGCGGCTGAGGGGGGGGGAGGGGGCGGCGGTGACAAACGCCCCCCACTATTTATCTGCATCAGTGAGTGTTAGAGACGCCAATAATAATAATAATAAACACCGTAGAGCTGAGCGCGGCAGCGAGGGGATCGGGGGATTGGGGGATCGGGGGATTGGGGGGATCGGGGGATTGGGGGGATTGGGGGATCGGGGGATCGGGGATTGGGGAGGATTGGGGGATTGGGGGGATTGGG